>NQII01001710.1:0-47629 GCA_002778355.1 Clitarchus hookeri | reverse complement strand
ACTCCTTGAATGTTGACACATTTCATTGCAAAGTATTGTGTCTGTAATATGTAATCAAAGTGAAAGTTTTTCTCCTCCACCCAATCCCCCCGTCAAAATCAAACCCATACACACACACACACACACAGAGAGAGAGAGAGAGAGAGAGAGAGAGACACACACACACACACACACTCAGGCTCGCACACGAAACATCTAATTTTTAATACTCACATTTTGGGTTTATATAATGAAATGTTTTTCGTTTGCATCACATATTCTTTTGTGTGAAATCCTCAAGATTAAAAACTTTACGCTTGTGGAATATCCATTAATAATATATACATTACTTTTATGATGGGTACGTGCATGTACGAACACATGTACTCGCACACAGTGGAATGTAAACATTGCATGTAAACATTGCCATATGACTGCCACATGGCAATGTTTGTTTACCCTTTGGCAGAAGGATACGAAATGGGCTGGAAAGTAGATCTTTAGCTGGGCTTCAAGAAAGTCTCTTCCAGTCATGAACCGACTATAGGTGAGCTTACTCTGGAGCAGGCCACGTAGAGCTGCCCGTGTGAGCCGTACTCTAACAAACCTCTTCCTCTCACAGCGACTGTCGGATCTCATTGGCATAGCGAAACACGCCTTGACCAGGAGTTGGAATCTCTTCTATACATATTATAAAACTCAACGTCTCTCTGTCTGGCAGTCTGTTAGTGCGCTTATCACTCGAGAACCACCTATGCGATTTACGTGTTTTTTTTTTAATTCATAAATATGTTCTCTGGCTTGGTTTTACTATATATTTTGTTACGTAAAGTAACATAAGGAATAAGCAGCGAAGATAATAGTGAATCAAGTAGGAAAAAAGTTTGCCACCAGCGCGCTCTCCTGCAATACGCTGTCTAAACCGTTAAAGATAAGACATTATCATGTAGTAAAGAACAGTGTNTAATTCATAAATATGTTCCCTGGCTTGGTTTTACTATATATTTTGTTACGTAAAGTAACATAAGGAATAAGCAGTGAAGATAATAGTGAATCAAGTAGGAAAAAAGTTTGCCACCAGCGCGCTCTCCTGCAATACGCTGTCTAAACCGTTAAAGATAAGACATTATCATGTAGTAAAGAACAGTGTAGAATAAAAAGGCCTAAGATAAAACTCCGCGGTAGCATATATCTATCTATAACATATAAATATTAATAAGCGTTTTTACCATTTAATATCTCAATAAATAAATACGTAAAATTCAAGCTGTTGTTTCTCCATTATAAATTTAATATTTATCAAAGAAAAAATGTCATTAGAACTGTTTAATGGAAAAAAACGTAAACAATAATTGTGTAGTCCACGCGAGCGGAGCTGCGGGCAGACATAATAAGTTCTAAATGGCACTCAGGAGAAATGAAGATATGCGCGTTATGGAACCTTATTCGCCCATCACACGAAGACTAGCCTCGCATACATCTTTTCACCAAGCCTTCACTTGGAGCCCGGTGATATTGCAGCGTTTGGGCGGTAACATTACTGAACCCCCAAACTTAAGGAAAAGCTTGCGTGGTGATAGGCCAGGAGGGTAGATGCTGTTGATAAACTCCTCAGGGTAATGGACTGCATCACTCATTTTTACAACTGTGTCCACATATTTGTACTCTATTTCCACCCCTTCTAACAACTTAAGCAATCTTCCACAATGGTNTTTTTACCATTTAATATCTCAATAAATAAATACGTAAAATTCAAGCTGTTGTTTCCCCATTATAAATTTAATATTTATCAAAGAAAAAATTTCATTAGAACTGTTTAATGGAAAAAAACGTAAACAATAATTGTGTAGTCCACGCGAGCGGAGCTGCGGGCAGACATAGTAAGTTCTAAATGGCACTCAGGAGAAATGAAGATATGCGCGTTATGGAACCTTATTCGCCCATCACACGAAGACTNGTAAGTTCTAAATGGCACTCAGGAGAAATGAAGATATGCGCGTTATGGAACCTTATTCGCCCATCACACGAAGACTAGCCTCGCATACATCTTTTCACCAAGCCTTCACTTGGAGCCCGGTGATATTGCAGCGTTTGGGCGGTAACATTACTGAACCCCCAAACTTAAGGAAAAGCTTGCGTGGTGATAGGCCAGGAGGGTAGATGCTGTTGATAAACTCCTCAGGGTAATGGACTGCATCACTCATTTTTACAACTGTGTCCACATATTTGTACTCTATTTCCACCCCTTCTAACAACTTAAGCAATCTTCCACAATGGTTTACTAACGTTGCTTAAACTCGTAACATCTTCTATGGCAATTTTTAACTATTTGTCGATTCACTTCGAAATTATAGCATAATGACTGTATAAACTGATTATTGTTATCTGATAATTTATTTATGTAATGCTAGTAAAATATTTAAGTTACGGTAATATTATTGTAGTGAATAAAAGCTCAGCTTTGTTGGAAAACAAGATTTAAAGTAAAGGTTTCACCATTGTTGTAAGATGTGATTTTGACAGCTGTTTACGCGATTCGCCGTTTTATAGTACTGACAGTTCTGTTTCCAAGAAACCAATTAAACGTTCATTCACAAATATTTTTCCTGTACTACTGGAATGGGCACAATAACCCAATTTGCTCTATATAAAAATTACATGTGAAATTACTAACCGCTATTTAAAATGTGTTATAAGCACGTTATATATAACCACATAAGGAAAATAACTCTACGATATGTATTTTACCGAATTAATTAATCCCGCTTTTCTCTGCAAGTCTAAGGGAAAAGAATTTTTTTTTNACTCTACGATATGTATTTTACCGAATTAATTAATCCCGCTTTTCTCTGCAAGTCTAAGGGAAAAGAATTTTTTTTTTCAACAAGAGAAAGGTTAAATTTCAATTTAATATTTTTTGTTTGATAAGTTTTTATAAAACTTTATGGNTTTTTTTTTCAACAAGAGAAAGGTTAAATTTCAATTTAATATTTTTTGTTTGATAAGTTTTTATAAAACTTTATGGCGTGAAGATTACAGGCGTGGAAACAATGCAATGTAGGTAACGTGTTTTCGAAAATACATATTTGAACCTTTTTCGCTTTTTTAGTGATTTAAATTTGGAAAAATCCTAAAATTAGTTTTGAGGTATTTAAAAAGTCAACATTTAAAGCAGAAAATAACGATATATGATAAGGTTACTGAGCTATTAAGGAGTATTCTACTGTAAAAAACATTTTCCCACTTACCATTTTTACCACTTAGCTTTTGAATTTCAAAAATTCCTGAAATAACTTTTTATATATTTTTAAATACTATATTTAGAAGTTAAAAGCACGACGATAGTTCATCGGGTCAATGCCAAAGGTGCCAACCTGCTATTTGTTTCTTCCAGCAGTAAGTATCTTTCTTCTGCTAAGATATCCAGTAGGATTGCCCTTGTATTACTAGGAAGGCGTCGGTAGATGCTATTCTATATGTCTTTGTTATCACTTGTAAGGCAGCTCTTTAGAATTTAAGTAACAATCTCTTTGTGTGCAAATCTGGCATTGAGATACCAGACAAATATTCCACATAATGCAATTCCTAAGAAAACACCTTTATAGAGGGATATTCATTGTCTTTGAGCCCAACCCTCAAGATGTTGTAGACACTAATCTGATCTTGGTGAACAGACTCACAACTTTTTTCATGATGTAGACAATGTGGTCATGAAATCGAAGCGTACTCTCAAACACTAATCCAAGATAGTTGATATTCTTTGTCAGTTTAACAGTTCCTACCTTATATCTTATGGTGGAAGATCTCTGCAGACACTATTTCGTAATCATAGCATTATAATTCTCTATAGATAACTCAAGTTTCACTTTTCTTCCCTATTCTACTACCTCTATTAGGGTTTTTCAGTTCGTGCCTCTTCTGTTTCATACTGTCACTTCCTTTAGATTCACTCAAAGCAATGCATAAAATAATATATTCCACAACAGTGGTCCAAGGACAAGGACAAAGCAGTGGTCCTGTGGACACATCTTTGACATTCGTCTCTCTATAAAGACTAATTTAATTTCAAACGTGTATATTCTATTTTCGAAGAAAGACCGTTTCAAGCTGTGATTGCATTCAACTGCAGCTAATTAAAGCACTGTGGTCCTAATTTTTATTGTCTGGATTGAGACTTTATGGGACTGGCCGGTGTGCACAGCATGGATTACTTAAACATCTGAAGCGGCAATACAATGCCTGAGGTGGCTTCATATTTGTAAAAACAACTAGTGTTGGGCGCTGTACACACCGTTGTTGCTCTGGATAACACTCCTGTTTAACACTATGGGCACAGGCACAGGAGACCCGTCTACCTACACGCTGTACAAGATACAGATAAAGATGTACAGATTTCTGTGGCATTCGTTTTTATTGCGTTGCCAGGGCATCTCCGGCCACCAAACTTTACCAAATGCTTCGCTAATATCCAAGAATATGCTAAGGACATATATTGATTTTCCTGACAACTTCCAGCACTGCTTTTTCAGACCCTCTTGCTTTCCGAAAGCCATATTGTTTGTTATGCAATCCTTGTGTAGCCTCTAAAAAGAATACCAGCCTCACATACGTTAGTTTTCCAACACTTTCCTTAATACTGGGAGATGCCTTAGTGCTCTGCAGAATTTGTCTGTGTGGTGTCATGTCCCAACCAATTTTTTGTCACAAAGTCCCTCCACGATTCTGTCTTCTTCTCCTCTAAACGCCTTGAATGATTCTTCCTTTGTTGATGGTACACTTCTGATATTTGAAGTCTCAGTGCCGGTGTTCTACAGTTCTGCTTACGCATTTGAGTTTTGCAGACTCTTCAATTTCTTCAATTTCTCAGTGTAAACATTTTGCCACGTGTTATAGGCGAACAATGGCATGTGTGTGATGTGGGTGTGGTGAGTTACACCCTGGCCACTCGCCTCTCGGAGGAAGGGCGAGCTGATCCGAGCCGCGGAGCTTTATTGCCTAATTAAGAGAGTGGCGCGCAGGCGGCCACCCCACGCCGCTCGGACGCTCATTAGGCGGTGAGGTACGGCCCAGAGAAGAGCTGCCCCTCGACGTCCGTCGGCGGGGGTTGCACTGAGGCCGCCCTGCTGCGAGCCGCGGTGCCCGCCGGTCATCACACGTCCACGCTGCCAGCGTCGCTCTGCCCTGTCCCGTCGTACTGGCGTGCAGTCCTCGAGGAGTCTACCTCGACTCGCACTAGCAACGTACACAGGCCTCCCACACCACGGATAATCATCCGCCCTGAAAGTCTTTCCACATAGTTAGGTAGTACTTAAGAGCGTGCGGCACCAAGATTTTGTTTTTCGGTTTACGAGGCACAGCATTACGGGCGACAATAACACGCACGACCAGCGCCCCGTCGCCCCTACGCGCAAGGCGCTGAGCCTTAGATTAAACTACGACCATACAGTTTCATTTTTCTCCTACATATAAGTAGGGCCAGTGACTTTTCGCGTAAAAATTGGAGCACGTAGTAGATTTCAATACTGCATACACATCTCAGCACTTGTTATACATCTATTGGCTGCTGGCGCAGTGTCCGTCTTTGGCCAAGCCACTCAGAACTAAGTAACTCCGACACTCTACATTCGTGATTCGTGCGCAAACGGTTAACACGGGCCAGAACATTTTTTAGCCAACCAAAGAAGCTGGACGACCCTACAGTGCTTTGGACTATATCTTGTCTCAAAATCTTTTCGCGAAAAGTCACTGCCCCTACCTATAAGGAAACTGTGCAGGAAAGTTCTAGAAATGCGATTTATCACCATTTTCACAACTTTTTTCTCTTAGAACAAACTTAATATTATAAAAGCCTAATTGTACGGGCTTAGGTAATTGTAATAGTCGTATCCCCGGGACATTCCTTTGCTGAGGTGGATGTGAACGCGCAAACAACGAAATTGGGGGAAATATGTCCAGACTACTAACTGTTAAAAGTTCTGTGTAACTGGGGCTATTTTGGCCCTTCGAGACACAGAAGCGAGAGAGTGATAAGGACGACATCAACAGGCATTCCTGTCGCTACGGCGCACTTACACGCGAGGTTCTCTAAAGTCGTGCAGTCTTCCCGTTGTACCGATATGTTGTTGGCTCTTTAAGCAGCGACCCTGTCATTTCATAATTGCAAAGCCTGCAGCGAAGTTCAGTAAATGTCCCTATACTAGTTTTGAGGGTTTACGATCAGTGCATTTAGCGATGTAGCAGTGTGAATATGCATTATCTAGTTATGTTGTGAAACTCGGAAATAGTGTTAGTAATGTGTGTGGTGTCTTAAAAATAGTCTTTGTACGTCTCCAAAAGTGTATTTTATTTACGCACGGAAAGTTGTTTCGTAAATAAGAGGTATACACACTGAAATGCAGTTCCAGCTTCTGGTGCATCGTCCTCTGAACATCTCGTTTACAGCGGAGTTCATTAGAGATGGAGATAGTCGCTCAAAGAAGAAGGAACGGGGAAGGAATCGGCGATAGCCTGAAGCAAGGAACCAAATCGGCATTAGCCTGGAGTGATTTCGGGAAACCGTGGTAAACCGAAATCACGATCACCGGACCGAGAAACAAACCCAGGTCCCTCTGATTGCGAGTCCAGAAGTTTACCACTGAGCCACCTCGCTCGTTGTTTGTCAGAAATAAATTCACTTTAAATCGTTCTCCTGCAGAAATTTTCCCTTGATGTTATTTGTACTGAAGTCGTTGCCCATAAAATAGATTTCTCGTACTCTCGTTTATCTTAATTTAATTCTATGTAATGATTTTTGTCCCATGATACTTTAACCAACCGCGTTCACGTTAAAATATTTTCTCTTAAAGATAACTTCTTTGAAATTGACGCTTGTCTAAAAGGCAGTTGACTTAAACTACTTCTTCTTTCAGTGTTCTGCTCAAAACACTGTTTGCCCTAAACTCGTTTGCCTTAAGTCCTTGTGGCCCAAACAGATTCGTTTTACCATAACTTTTAACGCAAACGTTTTTAAGTTTACTTCTTGTTCTTATGCACTACGAGAAAGGCAGGAGTTATCGTAATGAAGAGAGGGAAGTGACAAGTTGACAATGTTCCTTGAAAATTGGTGGTTTGGTTGACTGAGTATTAAACACTCGTTGTATATTCTTCAAAATCAACCACTTATAAATAATATTGCATAAATCTAATGACATATTTCTATGTTTCTGTCAATTAATAAAAAATTAAAAAGAAAACTACGTCAATTAAAATATTAAAAATATCAGCATTATTTGTTCCTAGTTTTACCATTACTCTCACAAAGGAATGTGAATACACGAAGGCCGGTAATTATTGTAGCTTGTTGCCCAAGTTCTTGTTAGTAATACAGCCAGTGTTACAATAAAATACATGCAGTTTCTGCGGAGAAAACTTTTTATGCGTGAAAAGTGACAACCGAACCGTGATCCTGCTGTGAGTGCGCAGTTATGGCGATATGTCAGTAATTTCAGTGTCTTTGAGGTATGTACACGTTTGCGGATATTCAATGAAAGCTAGATGTGAGTCGAAATGAACAACAGTTCTGGAGATCACCGCCCTACTGACCTACGTCCGACTATGCAAGATTCATTTAAAGTACAACGCTCATCAGCAACTTCCTGCAAGCCAACAGGCCACGAGATCAACGTCTCGCAAAGAAATATTCCTTCGAAAGGAACATGCTGTACAATCCGTCGTGTTCGTTTGAGCAATTACAACACAATACCTATTTTAGTCACGAAACACGAAAACTATCGTCAATGTGACGAAGCGTTGTTGAAAGATTTTGGTTAACGATTCCGAAAGAAAGGAAATATATTCGAGCATGTTTTGCTTTCAAGAAGAGAGGAATGCTCATACCACCGTTGCCTCAAAGTGTTAAATCAGTTGCAAACGTTAATGTTAGAACCAATTATGGGTTCACACCAAATATCCTAAGATCATTTTGTTTCCGTTATCATACATACACAAAACATAATTTTTTAAAGCGAAGCGAGAAAATAATTACAGCCATTAATATATAGTCGGTCATTAACATCAGCATACAGACCTTAAAATTATTCGAACATAAATATGCACCTAAAAGTTTACACAACACGGGACACAGTCCATCAAATACTCTATGAGAACGTAACATACATATTTAGGATATCCTTAATTATGACCTTGAATACGAGTCAGACACGATTTCCAAGATTTTTGAAGCGGAGTAATTGACTGCAAAACTATAAAATTTAAAAATTATAATTTTCAAACTCAAATGTAATTTATGTTACGTGTCCTCGTCCCGAATCATGCAAAGACTCTAAATGATTATACTTCTAAGCTACATTTCAAAATACTACGTCGTACTTATCACATTATATGCTGATTTTTTTTTCGGACATGGTAGATGCTTCCACACGGATAATAAGAGTTTTTCGGAGAATTAATTGAAGTTCGAGTAAACCAGACAAACACAGAAGTGACTGATTACACAAAATAGCAGCCAACGCCAAGAGAGCAACTGCCGTCGTGTTCAGTCAAACACTGAGATACACACGGCAAGTTCAGAGTGTTTCACGAAAAACCACTTGCCCTAGTCACAGTCTTTCGAGGTGCTTATATTATTATCAGTAATGTTTTTTTTACAAGAGACGAAGATAAATATATTCACTATTTTAATTGTAACATATAGAGGAGAAACATATTTCAGAAAATTATATAAATCCTGACTCGCAGAATAATTGCTTCTTATATACCAGACATATTGTAAAAGTAGGGTGACGTAACATTTTCTATGGGTCGGCAAAACGGTGAGTTTTTTTGTAACGTCCCTACTTTTCTCATTACATGTGGGGGATGGTTTAAATAAAAACTAAAAATATTGTAAAATAAATGTGTGCCTATGGTTTTTAGGTGAAACGACTTCGCATAGAAAATCTAAGAAAAACGAAAACTTCTAAAGACAGGACTCCGAACCACGAGTACATGGAGTTTGCGATATGGCGATGTTTCCGTTATGATAGGGACCTACTTTATTTTTGAAATCTTTCAATTTTAATTTAGCACATGTTGATCAATGTAGGCCTAGTGTATATTGCGATTTTGCTGCTTTACGATGTTTGCAGTATTTGTAGTAGTGATATAAGTACTTGCAATTTAGGTATTTCGAATGTCTGGTGTCATTATTTCTGTTTGTGTGCTGTTATGAGCGACATGTATGGTACTTTTATATGATACTTGCTAACCCGGCCACGCGTTGTTGTGGCATAGAAGATTTCGGTTCTATTCATTAATGTGAAATAGATTGAAAGAAGTATTTGTCTTTTCAAAATCTTTATTATTGAAGTACTTGTTTGTATACAATATATTTAGTTTTACCATCTTCCACGCGTATGAATAAGGTGTGTGGTTTTCCAACTCTAGAACACGACACATTCAATTGGCCGTGCGAAAAACATTCTGTTTGTAAATATATTCCTCACATTTGCAATGACTGCCCTTGAGCTTAATTTATTGTCATTGCAAATGCCAAGCTGACTGGAAACTGTGTTCTATTAAAGTGAAAGGGAATTTCTGATGGAGTAAATGGAATTCAGGAAGCAGCACATCTTCTCCTTTGAAAGCACCGTTCAAGATGGTAGCTTCTATAGCACTGCCCATCATTTTTTTATTGCAAGGCGTGTGCCCTTGTAAAGTTTTGGTGAATTGATGTTAAGAAGTAAAAATAGGAGTGCCTCCTATTTTCAATTTTAATATATGTGGAGGCAATCCTGGAACATCAAGCGAATTTCGAAGTTCTGGCGGATAATTTACCGCTTCATTTTTGTGTAATGTTAAATCCACAGATTTGTATGTGACACGTTCGCTTGTCGATAAGTATCGACACATATATTAGTATAGATATATCGATATATCGAGCATTGACGTACTTATAAGTGTATATATATCGATATATCGTTATATAGATGAGTATCGATATATTGTTATATCGATAAGTATAGATATAACAAAAAAATAATAAAAATTGCCTTGAACCCGATCGCAGAGCCACCTACCGGGTCCAATTGTGAATCTAAACCATCCAGGGACCCACTCAAACACACACAAAAAATTTCCATCAAAATAAGTCCAGCCGTTTAGGAGGAGTTCAGTGACATACACACGTACAGAATAATTATATATATACATGTTTGATATATCAGCACGAGCAATATGTGGGATTTGTGATATATATATTGCATACATATAAATTGTTTTAGCACATAAAGAAGCGATTTTGGATATCGGCCCTAGAGTACACGGTACTCATGAAATGAGTAATTCCGTTGTTGCACATGAAGTCATTGGCCTTCTCTCTATGCGAACTTGACGTTTATCACCGCCACCAAGAACTCCAATATAACATAAGCCGTGAGTGTGGAAATATGTTCCTATTGTCGCCTCTATGGGCGCTCAGGCCAGAGGCGAATAGTTCCACATTCATAATCGATACGAAGCAAACTGAAGTGACGGAAGAGAGCTCGATCTTTCACTGGCCGCGCGTGATTCTGGTAACAGGTTTTGTCGTCTACTGACTGCTCCACTCTGTTGAAGATCACGTATTCGTTGGACTGCCTTTTGGTAAGTCAGACTCCAGGCACTGCATGGCAAATGGCACTTCACCGTACTGCTGGCAAGTGAGGCCATTTTGCTGGCAAGTGCTGCTGGAGTTTACAGTACATGTAGTGGCAGTTCCACTACTTTTTTTTTAAATATACTGTGATACCGAGCTGGAGATACCGACCAAACCTATTCCGCATCCTCCACCGATTCGTCTCCAGGTGATTCAGTATACTTTGTGCCTACTCTTATAAACGTCCTTGACATTAACATTATCTGATTTTTATTTAATGTGCGTCTCTTCATTTATTTTTTAGTGCCCCACACTGAAGTACCATCACTGGAAACAATAATGTAATGCAACGTTTGTGACAGGAGTTATATAAAGAATTGTTCAACCATACTTTCGCTGTCAGAACCCATACAGAAGTTTGGTGTTTCTTGGTGATATAGACAGTGGCTGTCATTGATGTACATAACGTGGACATGACAGCAACCGTCCGGAAGTCGTGCCGATCTCTGAATAGGCTTCTAGATGAGATGAAAGTGATTGTCTGCAGTGTACAGCGGACACTATATAAACTCACTGATTTTGCAAAATGTACAAGTTTGTGTAAGTAAATAGTGCTAGGGCTTTATAGGATTTGTGGGTTTCCTGGAGGTTAAGATTGACAGTTTGGATGAATCAGTCAGTATATTTTCAATCGCTGGCACGAAATAATCACTTACTTCTCATTGGGAGTTCCCATTAAAAAATAGTGGCGCAAAAAATATGTTATAATATAGATAAAGCTTGTCATGTGTTTATTTTTAATATATTGCATCGAATTTCCAAAGTACTTCCTGAAATAGAACTTAAGGTGAAAATCTAGTGTCTCAAATATGACAGAATTTAATTAGTCATTGAAAGAGATCGAAAAATATAATGAGATTCCTGACCTGTAAGTCAGGCTACACAATCGTTTGTATGCCCAAACTTGAATACTCAAGCAGATAAAAAACACCATAGTGGGGTGCTGTGAACATCTTGCTTATGCAGGCATGTTAACGTTTGGTTTGTGGTCTTAGAAAACAGGCCAGTTTAATTGTAAACAGACTGCGAAGGTGTGTCTGAAGTGTAGGCTGATGCCAAATGAATACGTGAGTTTTTGAGTTTTGAGAATCCTATTGCTCACTTAGGAGTATGTTCACTACAAATACCATGCTTTCACCGCAAGTACTCGTTGGCGAGAGAGTAGCGTAGGCGTTTGTGGCAAACTTTGGCAACACAGTATACGAAATGGCGCAACACCCCCACAACATGGTGTTTCGTCTCCGCCCATCAATGGCACTCCTCTACACTAACCGGCCGAGCCTATCCTAGCCGAGCCAGTAACATACAGGACGAGACACAGCAGAACAGGTCAGTTAAACTGCTCATTCGAGTGCAACACCCAGCGGATCAACAACTGAATACACTCACGACAGAGGCACCTTAAACGCGTTGCCGTATAACTATATAGTGAATTTTTTCTGTGTCGGCGATGCACGCAATCTCTACCTGTTGAATCTGAGCCACAAACAAGATCAGTAGAAAGAGGTGAAACGGCGCGGCGCTGTCTTTGATGCATGCATAGGCTGTTCGTTCTCTGATTGGCTGCACGGGGATCTGGGACGGGTCTCGTGTGTGAATGGCGACTACGTTCTGCGAAGTATTTCCTATTGACTGGGCTACGGGCTGGCAAGCAAGTAAGAATGGCGAATGGAGTTTTGGCATGTAGCTGCCCAGTGGAGCCATTTTGCTGGCGTGTGCGACTGGAATGTTTAATTTCTGTATTATTAACTACTCCTTAGCTCAGCGTTAGGGCGTAATGTTGTCTCCTCGGGAACCAGCAAGTTTAAGTAACCCAGTATGCTCTGACGGAGTACACTTTACCGTTGCAGGGCATGGGGTTCCTAGGGAGCACACATTACTGACATCACTTAGTAGCAATTGCCCCGATAGAGCGTATGTGTTGGTGTGTTTGTGTGTGTGCAGGAAAAGAAAATAAGTTAAGTTTCAAAGACAGTTTAACATGTTGAGTAACTAACACGTATTATGAACATCAGCAAGTCAGTTGCGATTTCTTAAATGAACTGATACATTTGACACCCAGTTATTTTAGGTAATTCTCGTCGACAGTGAGGTCTTTATAGACGAAGCAAGATGCTCGGAGCAGCAGGAATGGGGAAGGAATCGGCCATGAGCTGCAGTAAGAAACCATCTCAGCAATTGGCTGGAGTGATTTTGGGAAGCTATGAAAGGCAGAAATCCGGTTAGCCGGGCCGGGAATAGAACCATTCCTAATACGAGTCCGAAGATTTACCACGCTGCCACCTGGCTCGGATACACACGAGCAGCAAAGGCCGTGCGGCTTTGAAATTTCGCATAATCCGAAAAAGTATCTAAACACAAATATTATTAAAATATTAATTTATTTCCTCTGGCTTAGCTATTCCAATCCGTTGAGACTGATTTTAAATTTAATTATGGTACTTTTATTTTTATAAATTGACTGATGTTTTATAAATTAATTATTGTATAAAATTTCTAAATTTTTAAATGCAAATTAATTGTATTTCTTATGTAAATAGGTTTTATTTACTATTTGACTTGGAGCTGCCTTAGCCTAGGATAAAACTACTAATGTGGCATCGGGTCATACTATATATCTAACTAAAATTTACTTTAAAAAAAATTCTCTGAAAGTATTTAAACATTTAAAACATTAATTTTAACATTTTATATTGCTTACTTATATAAGTTATAATTGAGTTATAAATAAATCTGATTGATTCCAAAGTTTAGAAAGGCAGAACTAAAACATTATCTCGAGTGTTGATATTTCTGGTAAACACTTGCTCCGCTATAGAGCAGCGCGACTTGAAACAGGTCCGATATTTTATAATTCTCGAGCAGGATGCGCGCAGCACAGCCGTGTCCGCCTTTAAATCACGCGTAATGGATGTCGCAGTTACTTTTCTTCTATCGTTATGATTCTGCCGTTCCGCCAGTTGTGCCATATTTACAGCTCTTTCAACGCAGTCTCTTAATATCTTAACTTAGACCGGCTTGTGGAAAAGGGTGGTGCAGAGGGGAGAAGAGGGGTTTTCCCTGACTACCCTAAGGTACGTGACGACAATCTAGAATCGCGGACAGTCCCGTTGATAAATCCCAAAAGGGAAGGCAACGTTCATGACGGAACTCATAATGTCGAGACGTACAAGCTCCCAATCAAGTTCAGAAATAACTTTTCTCCTTTTGCGTCTCCCTCTTTTAAAGCTTCCGTCCACCTTCACCCCTATTTCATCGTCCCAGCCACTCACCAAGGAAGCTATAAGGGCGACAATTGCTCGAGCACTCACCTTTACGTGCAAGGCACTGAACTGGAGTGCAGGCTATTCTTTGAACAGTGTGTAACACTAAACTTTCAGAGGCCATGGGACGCATTTAATCATAGCAAGAACATCGCTGTCATGTCAGGATATCTCAGTAACCGGCAATGGAAGAAAAGGTTTTTGATTCTGTCCTTACCGTGCTCCGCAAAAACGAGTGAGTATAGTGAGTGGGGTGGCTCTTTACTCGAGGCCTTGAGAGCCGATGAGTGTGAAGCGAGGCGAGGATGGAGCAGCGCCGGATTGAAACGGAACATCCCCGAGAACACCCGCCGACCAGCGGTACCGTCCGGCACGACTCCCACATGCGAAAATCCGGGGGCGGCAACCCCACTGAGAATCGAACCTGGTTCACCTTGGTGGGAGGCGAGCAGTCTAACCATTACTCCACCGTGGCTCATTAACATGTTTATCATTAACTTATGTCCCACACGTTGTTATGTTAATTGGGGTAAAATTTAAAGAAAAGTTTAATAATTCCTCTGTTCAAGTTTTGTAGTTATTTACGTAAACATTTTTGAATAGTTTCAGTATTAAAATGCTAGGTTTTCGTCTTTGTTGTAAGCCTTGTAAATACCTTTTACAGTTTGAGAAATGTGTAAGAATATGTGTTCCAGGAGAGTTACATGAGACGTATTTTCACTTGTAAAGAATATGTGAACACGTTCATTCGTTTGTTTTGAAACTGCGTGTTTGAGACACACTGCGACGTAATTGGCGCGTCAGTGAAACAACAACTTCGAGGCTGTTCACTGTTCAAAAACGTTTTATGTGTTTTTAGAGTATTTTATATTTTTGTGATATTAAATCCTGTATTCATCGTAAGAAGTTCAGGAAAATGCAATTAATTATACCAAACCAAATCCATTGATTTGTAGGAATTAAAAATTAACAACCATGCTAAGAAATTCCGAAACTGTTCATAGGTAATATCTTAAGGCTAATTAATTGTTGACTTTTCAACACGGAAATTTTTTAAAAATTCATTCTATGGTACGCTTATTTTCAATATTATAATTTTTGGATAATTTAAAGTAAAAAAAATTTTGCGGTAACTATAACTCTAATGTAAAGTGATTCAAGTTTCTGATTCAGTGGTGGATCAAGAAGCAATTAAGGAGGAGGCACTGTTCATTATATTCAAAACATGCCTACAAGTAGGCATTAAGTTTTAATGCTACATATAAATCTTATACTGGAGAGCCGAAAAAACTTTTATAGGCGAGCGTATGCAAATAACAGAGGTATGGAGCCAATCAGAGTAACGCGATGCGGTCGGCAGCGCATATATAAGACAACAAGCGTCTGTCAAAGTTGCTAGATCGGTTATTGCTGCTACAATGGCAGGTTAACAATATTTCAGTGAGTATGAACGTCGTGTTGTAGTCGGCGCACGAGAGATGGGACATAGCATATCTGAGGTAGCGATAAAATTTGGATTTTCGCGTACGACCATTTTACGAGTGTACCGTGAATATCGCGAATCCGGTAAAACATCAAATCTTCGACATCGCTGCGGCCGGAAAAATATCGTGAACGAACGGGACAAACGACGACTGACGAGAATCATTAAACGTGACAGAAGTGCAACCCTTTCTCAAATTAGCGCAGATTTATATGCTGGACTATCAACAAGTGCCAGCGTGCGAACTATTCAACGGACCACCATTGATACGGGCTTTCGGAGCCGAAGGCCCAGTAGTGTACCGTTGTTGAGTGCACGACACACAAAGCTTTACGCCTCGCCTGTGCCCGCCTACACCACCATTGTACTGTTGATGACTGGAAACACGTTGCCTGGTCTGACGTGTCTCGTTTCCAATTGTATCAGGCGGATGGACGTGTACAGGACAATACGACACCCAACACTTCGAGAGTTGCTACCGAGTGGCTCCAGCAACACTCTTTGACTTTAGACACTTCCATTGGCCACGTAAATCAGCAGACATGAACATTATTAAGCATATCTGGGATGCCTTGCAACGTGCTGTTCAGAAGAGATCTCCACCACCTCGCACTCCTATAGATTTTTGGACTACCCTGCAGGATTCATGGTGTGAATTGCCTCCTGCATACCTTCAGACATTAGTCGAGTCCATGTCACGTCGTCTTGCGGCACTTCTGCGTGCTCGTGGCGGCCCTACACGATATTAGGCAGGTGTACCAGTTTTTTTGGCTCTTTAATGTATTGCTCAATGGAATGGATATCTTATATTTTTTATAATTTTATGTTACTATAATGAGTACATGTATTAATACTGCACTATTAATAATAAACTCGGTTCAAGGAAAATCTCATTTTATCCAGAATAAATTGGAGATTTATTTGAGGGGCTCAAGCATTTAGCCCCTCCCCCAACCCCCCGTTTTTTTAGCCTACTTCTCTTACGTCAGTCTGTGTGTATGTGTGTGTCTGTGTGTGCATGTGTGTGCATATGTGTATGTGTGTGCTGTGTGTGCGTCTCTACGTGTGTATGTCACCCGCGTCAATTTTTGAACGCGTGGACCGAATTTCACCAAACTCGGTACACATACATTCCTAAGTAAGAAACTTGACTTTTACAGTTTTCGATAATGCCGGGCACTTAATTTCGAAATTGTGGAAATTTTAAAATTTAGGGCGATATTTCATATATCGGAAACAATTGAACCTATTTTAACCAAATTTTGTATGCTGATGGCGCAAGTGGTAAGCATTAAATTCAGCGGGTAAAATTGATGCTGCTCTGACATTTTAGTAGATGGAACTACATGAATAAATAAAACTTTTACGTTATATCTCGAAACTACCCAACCTATTTTCGTTTTATTTGGTATGCAGGTATTACTAGGATTGGCCATGTAAATGTAAGTAATTGAACCTTTTTTAGACACTTATTTCCAAAGTGTGTCCTTGTAAATATTTTATTATTATTTGGTATTACTACCATATTGTTTGACCAATTTCAACCAAATTTTGGTGCGCTGATGGTATGTATTGCAAGCATAATATATCCTCAACAACAATCACTTTTTTTTGCCATTTTAAGAGATAGTACTGCATGTAAAAATAAATCGTTTACATTATATCTGGAAAACTACTCTACCTATTTTCACCAAATTTGGCAGGAAAGAAATACTATAATAGGCAATGTAAATTTTAGTAAAAGGTTTATTAAGCACTTACTTTCATAATATTGACCATACAAACATTTAAGGTATATTTGGCACAACCTACCTACAATTTGACCAATTTCAACCAAATGTTGTTTAACTTGCAGTATATATTACAAGCATTAAATAAGCCAAAAAACACTGCCACTCTTATCCACCATTTTTCAAGAAAGCACTACATGAATTAAACAAGTTGTTGTGTAATTTATCGGGAAATAATCCGCAGATTCTTACCAAATTTTGGCAATCAAGTAGTACTGCCGCAGTTGATATGTACAAATATATTTATAGTATGTGAAACACTTATTTTAGAAATGGCGATCATCTAGCTATTTTAGCATAGTATGCTATATCTTTAAAAAAAATCAGTTCTAACTTAACTTTGCATGCTAGGTGTTCATATAAAAAATACCAAATATGTCTACACGGAGACTCTTTTGTGCTCTGTCTTGTAAGATAGTGTTACACGAAAAATAAAGTTTTTACGTCATATCTAGGGAAACAATTGGCCGATTCCTACCAAGTATGGCAAACAAGTAGTACTTTGGTATGTAATGTTCATTTATCTGTTTTAGGTCAGACACTTATTTGCAAAATGGCAGCTATATCTATTTTAATTTTGTATGACATCGTCGAAACCATGTGATTAATTCCAAAGAATTTTTAATGATGCCTGCATAAGTAACAACAATCAAATGCGTCCAAACAAAATATATTTTTCCACCATTTTGTAAAATAGTATCACTTGACAAATTAAAATTATGTGATATCTGAAAAAACAACCGATTTATACTAAATTTGGCTAACAATTAATTATAACTGTGGCTGGTTATGTAAACTGATACATTTGGAGATGGTCAGACATACAAAACTGCAAAAAAAAATTCAAATAAACTTTGAATGCTGACAGTATCAGGTATAGCCATAGAAAATATCTATGCAAAGCCTCATTTCTCCACCATTTTGTAAGATAACCCTCATAAAATAATATAGTTTTATGCTGTATCTCGAGAAACCATTAACTGATTTCTTTTAAATTTGGCGATGAACTTGTACTGTGGCAGGCTATATTAATGTATATGTTTTAAGTATTTAAGGCTCTTGTTAATTGAATGTCGCATATACAAACATTTTAGCTTAGTGTGCTATATCTACGAAACTGTGTAACTGTTTTAAATTTAACTTTCTATATTGTATCTCGAATGTGCTAATATATAAACTTTTGCCCTCCATTTATAAATATCGTCACGTGATCAATGGAGATTTTATGCTATATCTAGCGGACCAACCCCCTATATACATACAAAGATCCTCCTCTGCCGGATTTTATTGCAAAGTTGTGTCAGGTGAGTTAACTGTACATTTTGGCATATTTGCGTAATAGTTCGACTAATTTTCTGAAAATGTTGCACACCTAAAGAAGACCAAGTAAAATTACATGATTTAAATGGGTTCAGACAGTGATTTAAAAATGGTGGCAATATAAATATTTTTATATGTTTGGCATATCTATTTAATAATTAAAAATGTTAATCAATATTTTATGCTGACATTATCCATTACTAACATCGTGCGCAGAGCTACTTTTTGTGCAATTTTGTAAGATAGCCCCATTAATGAAAATATGTGTTTTATGCCATATGTCGGAGACCAATAAAACGATTTCCACCAAATTTTCCACACAAGTAGCGTTATGGCAGGTCATGTAAACTTATGTGTTTTAGTGGCTCAGACATTTATTTTCGAAATTATAGCCGAGTAAATATTTCAGGTCAGTGAACCCTATAATTCAAAATATTACACTGATTACACCCGAAATTGATGATCCGAATCCTACCTCCGTAATAGAGTTGTTTGCAAGCTAGCTTAATTTTACAAGTTTTTTCTGAATTCGAATCCCAGGTAAGTAACTCGTGTATTTTAATTGTCTTTGTACTGTCTCACATGTTTCTGGTTTCATCTCTAATGATATTGCTGTTAATGAGACGTCAACCTACCATTTAAACTTTAAAGAATTTTGCTAGAATTTATTTGCGCCCATTTATAGGAAAGTAGGCTCTTCAGTTATCACTATCTTCTTGTTTCTTCTTAAGATCCGCCACTGGTCTCATCTAAAAAAAATTGGTTAATTATGATTCTACGACCTCATACGACATTTGAATTGAAGTGGTATAGTTGTGCTTGAATATTCGAAATGAAATAGATATAACTTATTACAATTAAATTAATAAATTGAGTGGGGATAAAACAGGAGGATATCCAGAAACGTGTTCCGCTCAAAAAGAAACTCCAAGAGCACCGTGGTTTCCAAGAAAAGCTGAAACTAAAAACTGGCAAAACATGGACTGAAGCGAGGAAGGAACAGCATAGGATACGAATGCGGGAATACTGGGCGAAAGTTAAGGCGCCTGCCTACCTGGAACTTTTTCCCACGTTTAGGCCGAGAAGCGCGGGAGCGATAAGGGCGACACTGCCACGCGCATCAAGTACGCCATCGCCGCTAAGCACAAGACTCTGAACTGGCGTGCAGTGTTCTCGTCGTGCTGCGTGTACCTATAGGACTTTAAGCGGTGACCATATTATTTTATTAGTGGGAAGCCTTTAGGAATGTTCAATACAGGCCCCTATAGTAGTTTTGTATGTATCTGATGCGTGCATTTTGAGCTAAAGCACCTTGGAAATTCCGTTTTTAGTGGTTTTGGAGTACTCTGAATTGATGTTTCTAACGTACGTGATATTTTGAAAGTACTTAACAGCTCTCGTCTGAAGTGTGTGTTCTTTTCGTAGATCAGCAAATTGAACGCACTCTTAATAGTTTCGTTGAAAAACGTGTATTTCGAACACTCTGCAACGCAGTTCAAGCACCAGGTAGACGGGCGCCTTAAAGCCCAGGCGCCAGGGAAAGGAAAAGGACAGTTGAAATAGCGTGGTCCGTAGATGGCCCATAAAAAAATAATGATAAAAACTAATTAAATAAGAAATTTAATTTTTTTTCGCATTTTTATCATATTCTCTTTTACATGTTCATAGTGGAGACACTTGACGGCTTCTACGAGAGAAAGAGAGAAGGATGACTGCACCGCGAGGGCGAGAAAGCTTCCAAGGCCGTCTCACGTTGTGAACAGTGCTGTACATGTGTGACTGGCAGCGGAGAGGCGACAGGCGCTCACGCAAGCCAGGCTCTGTTCCACCTGAGTTACGGCTAGCTAATTGAAACAATGCCCCCCGCCGAGAGCGAGGAGCCGACTGCCGGAGGAGACCTGGTGGGGCGAGAAGAACCGTGGTGTCGCAAAGGAAGAGGCGAAGAAGCGGAGGCAACCCGCTCTTCATCACCGGGCGATCAGGGAACTCCGGGAGCGGCGTTGCAATGCTTGTCCGACCAGCTCGTCCTCCATTCGACCAGATTGTACCGCCGCGTGTCCGGGCACGCACGCACAGGACCCGTGCATTCGTAAGTCCGGCCGGGTCTGCATCATCAACAAAACGCCCATGGATATAAAAAAATCAAGCAAAGAAAGTTCAAAGGTCGCGAGGTAACTAACATACACTACACGGTTCAAGCCGAAATTAATGGACGAATAAATCTTATAATAAAGTCAGTGAGGAATTTTCATTAGTGATATTGGTTTTTACTCAAGTCTGCGCGTTACCTAATCAGTAAGCTATTTTAAATGCCGTTTCCGGAGTAATCGTATAACTTCCTGCTTTAGGCCCACTCTTTATAATTACAAAAAAAANGCTATTTTAAATGCCGTTTCCGGAGTAATCGTATAACTTCCTGCTTTAGGCCCACTCTTTATAATTACAAAAAAAAACTAATTAATTATTAGACTAATTTAGAGTTACTGTGTACAAAATATCACACGTAAATTATATTTCTGAAAGTGCCGCGCTTTATTAAGATATCATTATTCCTAGCCAACACAAAGCCTCTGCGAATGTCTAACGTTCGCGTCTTAGTTGTTCTTTATTCCGTTTGGAGTCATTATNCCTAGCCAACACAAAGCCTCTGCGAATGTCTAACGTTCGCGTCTTAGTTGTTCTTTATTCCGTTTGGAGTCATTATCAAAGACACCCTCACTGTCAAGGAATTCACATGACAATTTACCTAAATAAAATTTTTCCTTCAAGTGGCAATATCTATCAAGTATGCTTCAAGCAGAAGAGATACACGGGATAACTTTGAATAAATTTCAGTCCCGAATTAATATGTTCTTCACTTGACCGTACACAAAAAATTTTGTCCTCTTAAGATACACTATAAAAACAACTTTAAAAAATGCGTACGTGCTTATTGCAACGTTTATATCAATTTGTTCAGACATTTGTCATTCTCTCCGAAATATATATCTACGTATATATTATATATACATATTTTATATATATTAATATGCTGTTCACAGTAAACTGAACACTTTTGAAAGCTCTGCTTAAGATCTAAGTGTATACCGTAAGAAAATATTTGGAAATTTATAACACCAGTGTATACGTACAGTGAGAAAGCGCGGATGGCAAAGTTTTAACCATACATTTATAGTAGCGTTCTTACTTTTGCTAAGGAAAGAGTCAAATGCGTAAGGAAATTCCCAATTTTCTATAGTATCATTCCTATATTCGCAACCTAATGTATGGAAATTTTCTCATACAAGGTATCGGTTGAAAACTTCCATTGCAGTTTAGCATGTTCACCAGAATATTTTTTACAGGGTATGTAAATTGTGTATTATTCCACAATATGAAAAACTAACATTGTCATAGTCCTAACCACTTAATTCGTGCGTCAGCCAAGTAAAACCGTTTAAATATTAAAAAATAANAAACTAACATTGTCATAGTCCTAACCACTTAATTCGTGCGTCAGCCAAGTAAAACCGTTTAAATATTAAAAAATAATTATTCCTAAATATTTTATAATTGCTACAATTATTTGCACTACTAAACAGAAAGCAAATGAAACTATTTTATTATTCACAAAAGTTTACCTACAACTTTTAATTCAACGTTAAAACATGGAACAACTTTCTCTCCGGCGTTAGGAGTATTAGTGCGCGTATGCCAGTCAGAGTGCCCGTCAAATTATATGCAGACAGTGNAAACTAACATTGTCATAGTCCTAACCACTTAATTCGTGCGTCAGCCAAGTAAAACCGTTTAAATATTAAAAAATAAATATTCCTAAATATTTTATAATTGCTACAATTATTTGCACTACTAAACAGAAAGCAAATGAAACTATTTTATTATTCACAAAAGTTTACCTACAACTTTTAATTCAACGTTAAAACATGGAACTACTTTCTCTCCGGCGTTAGGAGTATTAGTGCGCGTATGCCAGTCAGAGTGCCCGTCAAATTATATGCAGACAGTGNAACTTTCTCTCCGGCGTTAGGAGTATTAGTGCGCGTATGCCAGTCAGAGTGCCCGTCAAATTATATGCAGACAGTGGTAGCAACATTTTATAAATATTTATTTCACAAGTGCTCAATTAAACGTGAACAGACTCTATACAGCTTGAATATTAAGAACGCTAACGCTTAAGCAACTAAAGGCAGTGTTTTATTTTGACCCTTAATTGCCTAAAGTTGCCATAAAAAATATAACACTGAACTTCTCCGCAGACTAAGAGTAGCGCAATGTTTATATAGCACCCAAGACTTGCCTTCTCCTCTCTTGTAGAAATGCTTCGTTTTCGTGTCATAATTTAGGATTCGGAGTCATTAATGACAATGTAAGATTGTAGGAAATCTACATTTTAAGAGATATTTAATATATTTGTGCTTAATATTAACTGTGCTTTACCTGCTATTTGTAAAAAGTCAGCAACATATGTATATTTTGTCAATAATTTCCTGCCTTTTTGCATGCAAGAACTTACACACAGTGAATATGAGATACAGTATGAAACAAGTAGCAAATTTTAAATTTTCTATAATCAAACATTTCAAATATAACCTGTGAAATTGAAATTATGACACGAAAACGAATAATTTCTGCATAATAAATAAGCCTGGCCTTAACTCGTATTAAAAAAATTCATGTTTTTTCGGCCACGACTACGTGAGTTTATTTTGCTTATGGTGAAAGCAGCCGCTGTGTTTACTCCCCGTAAGGCAGAGGCACTGCAAATACAAGTATATAGAAGCGGAATGGAGAGGCAACCCGAGTCACGAAGGCGTGCTCGATTGTTTATATGCTGGGCGTGGCCCTGCGGACACGTTTTTTTATTTGGCCGGCTGCTCTACACTCTGAAAGATTCCCTGTTCGTTGGACTGTCGTCTGCTAAATAAGTTTCTGCTGGCACTGATTGTCGAACGGCGTCCCAACATTTATTTATTTACTTATTTACGTCTTATGTTTACATGGAAAAACTAAGGCACACACCTTTTCTTACATTTAATCATGGGAACCGTATTATAAAAGAAACAATAAAATAAATAATATAGCCCTACATACTAGGGAAGTTATTACAAAATTACAAAATTATTTATTTTTGTACCATAAAGTCATTACAAAACTATTGATTTACAGATTTCGTGAATGCTGCAGAGGGTATCACATATGAACTAGCATGTATTTACATACATAAATTTATATTGTGCTTTAGGCATATTTATATATATTACCATATAATGTGTCTGTAGCCATATAAACTATGTATAATATCTTATAAGATGTATACATAATTGTAATTATGTATATTCGTATTACTAATTGATATACATATATATATATATATATATATATATATATGAATGTGCGATGATATATTCGGGTTTATTATTTTCCCAGGCCCTTGCTGATGCGAACAGAATATGATGGTTTTCTCAGGGTACTCCCATGTATCTTAAAAATCTTCCTTCGTGTAAACCAGTGTTGGTAAAGTATGTCGCTTCTGCTCTGTCCCACTCATTTTTTAGGTCTGTAAAAGATGCTCGTACCTCCCCAAATCATTCCAAACTTCTTTCACTCATCAAGAGGGTAGAGTAAAAATTATTTCATACTGTTCTAGCAGTCAGAAAATTTTATCAGCTATCATGACATATGGAAAGCTTAAATCACTTNAAATTATTTCATACTGTTCTAGCAGTCAGAAAATTTTATCAGCTATCATGACATATGGAAAGCTTAAATCACTTGCAGCACTCGACAAAGATGCTGAGCTTGCATTCATGCCTAAAGAATTCCTTCTCGCATATGCACTACGTGAATTAAAATCCTTCCGCAAGCACCTACCCTTCTATCTGCAACATGAAAAAAGAGATTATTGGCTGTCTCCCATGCTTAGATTGTTTTCAAGGAAGTACTACTGTTACAGACACACCATATTCTAGGAGCTGGTGTATGAGACACATCGGGAGAATGCTGCAGCAATGGAAAAAAAACAAGGCACCTCCAACACTGTAAGATGTACAACTGTGAAGAAGATTGGTTGTATGATGGACGACTTCGCGGGCTAGACAGCGATCAGGCTATCAGTCATACTGTTTTTGCAGTTTCGTAGATAGCAGCCACTTAGACACTCGAGATGGTCAACATACACAGCTTGTTGTGTAGTGTTAACAGTATATAAGCATGCATCATGTAAAAAGGTTTCCACTTTGTTAAAGGATGTGCCAGGATGCAGATAGTCGCGACTGGATCGATCTGTCGATACTGTGTAGGTTGTTACAATACGAATAAGAAATGTGTGGGCAACGACAGGTCGACATCGGCAATGGAACCGCGAAAACCTAAGGAATCTGGGAGTCGAAGTTAAGCAGCAGCAGCGGCCGAGTGCAAATATAGTCAAGATCACTATCTTTGTCACTTTGAGTAATGTGTTCAGAGTCACTGTGTTGGTAAAGTGTGTACACTAGTTCGAGTAATTTCTTACATTCCCATATATCTTCTTCTGTCAACTTTTTCGGTTCCGTGTAAAACAACAATTCGCACAGTCCTGGATTACCACGTTTTAAGTAATCACTCACCCTTATAACCTCACAAGGTAAAAACTCTAGTTCCTTGGTTCCGATCAACCATTTACCATTATGCTTGTACACACTGAATACCGTAATGGTCTTCGTCGCTGTGTAAGATGTTAGGTATTCCCAAGCCAGAGTTTTTGGTTCGAGTCCGCACTTATGCTTTTTACTCTTATTAGGAAATTTCAGGTGTCTGTAGCTATTTTCTTAAGTAATATGTTTACCTATGTGCTTTACTGTCATCTCTGCTTTATCAGTAACATTTATATTATCCCATTTCCATTTCGGTGTAATTTTCTTCGTACAATCACCAACTTTAATTTCCACAACTGCACACTCATTATTCTGTTTATGTTCGCCATGGCTAATTGCAGGTTTAATTTCCTCGTTTTTCATTTTCGACATAGGCAGTAAATGTCTGTCGTGTAAAACTTTCATCTTTCTGAAAGGATCACTTGTTTCACAAGAAATTCCTGCACTACCTGTCTTTCCTTCGCTAGTGACATCTATCTCACTTCCATCAGTTACTAGTTTCGAGCACGACGCAGGTTCGGATAATGCTGTGTATGACTGAATCAGAATTACTTTATTCGCCGAATAAGCGGGAAGACACCATACCCTTTTTTCTTGCAGCAAAATGTTGAAATGTATGTGGTTTAGTGTCAAGCTTAGGAACATGGTCTTCACAAGTCGTTTAAAGTCTCTTCAAATTATCACCTCTATTAAATAGTGTACCATACTTGTCACATTGTAGAATTTTGGAGGTTGGTCCTTTGATCATTCGTTTTTTTTTTCATGTCGTCGAGCATTAAAGCTTTTACTAAAGATCTTGGCACAGTAGCAACACTGTCTTCTGTGTAATTTGTGAGCGAACGGTGAAGATATGTGTGTATTCGTACTTGACATACTCGGGTTAATACCATCAGCACCCTGCATCACCTTCAAACTTGCATGAATTTACACACACAGACCGACTCCTGTAGATTGATTCCTGTATATTGACTCCTGTCTATTGTCTCCTGCCGATTGACTCCTACCGATTGACTCCTGCCGATTGACTCCCAACACCCCACAAGGCACAACAATAACTGAGCTTCTGTCATAAAACACATCTCTTTATGTACTCACACTCTTTAGGTAGGTGAAAGAAAATCAATAAATGTACATTCTATCAGCGAGAATAACCTGTTCGTTATTAGTTGTAGATGATCAATCAAATCTACGACCCTGCATGACGCCTTTAAAACGATTTGGTCTTCACGACATACTACATGACTATACCAGCTCCGACTCGGCTCTCTATTGGATACAGAGACACATTCTAAGTCTTCAATGTTTTCCTACAACGCGTTTGTGCGAGCAAATTATATATCAAAAAATTGCAGGTGAGAATTATAGGGATTTTTGGTGAGGCCCACGAAATTTCACTATGCTACATTAATTTGTAAATAACCTATGTATTAACATGCACAGGTACCATACATTTAATATACTTGCGATAAGTAATTACCTACCCTTTTCCTTCTACACTTAAAATGTTACCCAAGACAATATTAATACTTCATAGCAACAAGAAAATGTCATGTTATAAACTTCAAATGGTCCTCAAATCGACTTTTTGTCGTCCGAATGAACGGACAAAAGCATTTTACAATGGAAGCCGATTTAATTGGGAAATTTGATTAAATCTCATATTAGACCATCTATGCTAGTTTTAATATAATGTGTAATACATGCATATTTGAGAACCAAAAAAATATTTAAGAAATATGTAATATGTGACATAAGTTAAACTGAGATGTCTGGTTACATACACATGCGTAAGAGCTTTACCACACATAAGTTGTCTACCGTCAGTGTTACCATAAATAATGTTGAGATATAAAGTTTCATTGCTTCTTCAAACTACTAAACACACAAATTGTGTTAGGAGGGTGAGAGAGGCCCCTTCATGTCATCTACATAGTCGAAGAAGATAAGTAGTACCTTTCATCAAGCACACAAACGAGCATTACAAGTGTAGGGAGCAAATGTGTGCAGGGCCTTAAAACAAAATTTAAATCGCAAAAACCTGCACCCTTCTATGTTCGCGATGGTAATAAATGGTGCTCAACTATGATGAAAAAATTATTTCACGTACCTTTAAATAAATATCTTGGTATAATATATGCCAGACATGGAAACCCTTGATAATGCGTTTCGCTGTCAGAAATTTACAGTCGGATTGAAATGCATCGACTAGTGTTGGCACTAGACATATTTTACTTGGGAAGCTGTAAAGCGCTCGATCTCTTAGTTTACGATCTACAAAATCATGACGTATTCCAACAGTCTCAGCCGTAGGCTTGAGCACGAGGAGAAAGTAAAGTCAGGTTTGTGTGCGTGTGCGTTCCCAAGTGAAGGATTTTCCCCTTTTAGCTATGCCTTCTGTTTAACAGCCATAGATAACATATATGTGTGTGTGTGTGTGTCACTACACACCCCATGACCTTAAATGGTTTTTCCCACCATTTTCTCCAGGCGCGAACATCGACTTTCCTGTCAGACACATCCATAAACTTTGTGTCCTAGCCTTCAAGTAACATCTCAAAAATTTGATTTTTACCCAATTTTTTTCAACAATAATACTTGTTTTGATCATGCGGTTAAAAAGTATGGTCTTTTGTCAAGAATTTTTAATTTCTATAGCAAAATACTCTTATTTTTGTTTAAAAGTAAATACATTATTACAAAATACTGTTCTTTTTTAAATCTAGGGATTTGATTTAAATTAAAACTCAGTTGGTTGAACAAATACTTTTTTTTTTAACAGAAAAACCTCTAGAAAATCAACTTCAAAATAACATTAAAATGAGTCACATACATTCATATTTTTTGGCTTCCTGTATTACACAATAAATTAATAATAACTGGTTAATCAGTTATAGAAAAGCTCACATTAATGCGTTTTTACATTCGCTTACATGCATACTTATACTTACATACTAGTAAATCAGTTACAGAATGTGTCGTAAATACATTTCAAACATTAATGTGGTTCTTTCTACATTACTTACCAATGCTAGTTTTTGAAAAATAGCTGATCACAAACAGTGTTGTATACACCGTTATCACATTTCATAAATTCAAATATTGGTAAATTGGAATGTGTAGTTTATAAATTTGACACATTAATAATTTTCTTTCTACATAAAACATAAACACACATAAATTACTTAGAGTAAGTGTTTACACAGCGTAGATAAAGATGGAAAAATCACCCGACAAAATAATATAGCATTACGTATTTTAGGTATACAACGACCATATGTTGAACCAATTTATACTTTGTCATTACAAAAAGCATGTATCAGTACCATTATACTGGCCTACGTGCAAAACTAAACACGTCATTAATTTTTTTTTTGTGAATTTACTATTGTCGTTAGGTGTTGAAGGCAGTGGCATGTCTTTTCGCATAAAACATACGTAACAATTTCCGTATGTGAAGGATGGTACGAACTCTTGCGAGTGTCTGAACGTCTGTGGTTCGTGCACCAGGATAAAATGTGACTCACCATCACATATTTCTGTATGAGTAGCCATTCTCTGCCAGTGTGAAATGGGGAAGATGTGATATTGTTTTCGTGACCACCGGCATTGCCACTAACATTCCAACGCTTAGTTCATGTATCATATTTACAAGTAAAATGTGTAACTTTGTTTCTTTACTTCACGCGGCTCCATAGTGTAAAAATAGCGTTTTATATGCTACATTTTAGCGTTTCTCAACCACCTTTCAAGAAATCTTTAACAAAAAAAAACACCTTTTTTTTTTCCTTTACCCAAGCTACAATTCTACAAGTTTTTTGTATAATTTTTAATACCCTGAAAATTGTGGTTGAATAAATGTTTTTAGACTTAATAAAAACAAATAAAAACAAAAGTTACTATTAATTTACTCCCACGTGCTCGCTATCATGTAGCATGGTTCTTATCTTCAAACAGCACAAAGCGTTTTTTTTTTCACGGCATTGTCATTAAAGGTGGCTGAAGCACACCTAAAATCATATGTGACGTAAAAACGCTTTGCTCGGCCGGTCCCGCACCAAGGAGCTCGTTCCACACTGCAAGAAGNCTAAAATCATATGTGACGTAAAAACGCTTTGCTCGGCCGGTCCCGCACCAAGGAGCTCGTTCCACACTGCAAGAAGGTGTGTCAAAGTTTGTCAATGTTTGGAAGTGATCAGAACTCTCTGAAAGGTTAANGCTCGTTCCACACTGCAAGAAGGTGTGTCAAAGTTTGTCAATGTTTGGAAGTGATCAGAACTCTCTGAAAGGTTAACAAGTGTTTCCCCCAAACAAAATCGGAGTTTGCATAAATTAATTACTTTTGCTGAGGCTTCGGTGGCCGTTGCGTTNCAAGTGTTTCCCCCAAACAAAATCGGAGTTTGCATAAATTAATTACTTTTGCTGAGGCTTCGGTGGCCGTTGCGTTGGGCGCTCTCCGACCACTATGATTCAGAACCGACTCCACCTGTTTATATTTTACATTTTGTGTAGGAGTTTCTTTGTATCCACCCCGCCGGTTGTTTTCGTCGATTCTCCATTATAGATTATCATTTAATAATACGCTTTTAGGAATACGTAGAAAGGCAAAAATTGTTCTTTAGTTTACCAGTGTTATATACTGGTAAACTAAAAAACAAATTTTATAAGAAATTTCATTAAAAAATATTTATGTATCTTTTATGAGTTTACGGCAGCTCTCTACGCTTGTTTATGGAAAAACTAATTTTCAAGGTACGTATAGTTATCAGTCACAACTTTCAGGCTGCCATATTGTAGATTTCCCAATCCGTGTGTAAAATAAAACCCCCGTTAAGCGTTCAGGAATTTTAGAAAGGTTATTTTGCAGTTCATTATTAATTTTCTTTATTTTTGGAGTGCATATGTAAATATACGTAAACCTTTTTATATATGCTTGACAGATCATTCCTTACACTTTGTGAGTGTCAGGCTACTATATTCCCTCAACAAGTGTCATATTTATGANTATGCTTGACAGATCATTCCTTACACTTTGTGAGTGTCAGGCTACTATATTCCCTCAACAAGTGTCATATTTATGAAAGGGGATCAAGTGGGATGTGTCTTACTCCCCCATATACTATCCTTAAAACTACATACATTCACAAACAAACGACAATATTCACGTAATACATTTGTTTCAGTATTAATAACGAAATAAAATATCAATTTTTTTTTAGTTTATAAAAGTGAATACTGGTTGTTACACTTACTTGATATTCGCGCTCATAGAGAGTCGCTGTTCTTCAGACTAAACATACTTGGCATCCACTGCTGCGTGGCACAAGGATACTACACCACACTTACATTTAACAAGTTTCCTTCAGTTTGAAGCACATCCAGTTATGATAGGATCACGTATGCGCTAAATTAAATGACAGCACTTTCACTTCTTCCAATCGGGACATTTCACAGAAGAGTTGAGAAAGGAGAGACAGGGTTAGTTGTTTTGCCCGACGAGTCAGGACGGCACTACACCCTCAGATTCACTTAATTATATCTTTGTTCCGAGGCAAGGGCAGCATCTACCCCTGGCTGCTCTTTCTTAAACTGGAGGGAGCAAACTATCTGACGTCGTTCAGGAGAGCTTTCAATTAAGAACACCTCTTCACTGTATTTGGCTACACGGCAGCCTGGGGGCCGATGTGACAACGACTCGAATTCCACGTAAAGATTTCATTTTAAGTAAGTCATTGTTATCTTAATTTTAAGTGGCTATTCTGTTAGTCTCAGAAAATAAAGGCGGTAGATTCACACATTTGATTTTGAATTAAGATATATAATAAAGTGTGTTAATAATGCCACGTCTTCAATATCCGTGGACGTTACTGTTCGTATTTACGATGTCCAAGTCGTATCTACAGCGACTATGATCGAAAGTTAACTTCCAGAAGATTAAAAAAGGCGCTCTCGTATAGAATTTGTGTAGTTTTCACACAGTAAACAGTTAGTATTTTTAATCCTAATAATGTAAATTTTGGTATTTGTTTTGGCTATATGTAAGTTATTTCAAAATAAGAAAAAAATTATTATTGCGTTTATTATCCATTTATAAAAACAAGCAATTTAAGATTTAATAAGACATATTAATTTCACTTCTCTTGCTACTTATTTTAGTGTTTTCTTTTTAATGTTTCGGTGTTATCTGTTAAAGGGAGCAATAAGGACGACACTGCTACGTGCATCAAAAGCGTCATTGCTGCTACGCGTATGGCTCCGAGCTGACATGCAGTGTTTTTGTCGAGTTGCGTACACCCATTGGACGTTACGCCGTGACGTTGTCATTTTACTGATGAAAAGCGTGTACCAAAGTTCAGTTCACACTCCTATCGCAATTTCCTTCGCGTCGGAGTAGTTTGTTGTTAGATACAGAAAATTGAAAAAGCCGTTTTCAACGATGTTGGAAGGACCCAAAATAATATTTGTAGCATGAGCGGCATTTAGAAAGTACCATCCCATCCTCGCCTAGGGAATTTATCTAACTTACGTAAACATGCTGGGGAGACGTGCAACAGTTTCGTCAAAAAAATTCTGTATTTGAAACANTCAAACATGCTGCAACGCAGTTCATGTGTAAGGTGGTTGTGGCCCCTTAAGCATGTGCACGAAAGAAACTTCTTCAATGATGATTTTGACGATGTGAAACAGTTGAAGTTTTTAAATATATGTATTGCGATACTTTTTTTTTATTTCCACTGTTGCAGTAAGTTATGTGCGTTAACAAGCGGATGTTTGCGCTGAGACTGTATAGCGTAGTTGCAAACACGCTCTTACAGACACAAACCTACAGTCCTGTATTATTCATTCCGCGCCTTTCTCGGTAATCGCAAGCAAGAAAGTTTGCCGTCCAGGTGAGTGCAGTGAACCTTCGTGTACACTTCCTCAAACTTCGACTATCCGGGTTTGAATCCTAAATAAGTCGTGGAAATGATTTCCCTTTTTTCGTCGTTAAGTTTATAATAACTGTTAGTTTTTCTACTTATAAATGAATGCTTTATGCCCATTTAAAGACAACAAAATACATACGTGCTGTGCCCAGGAAAATTTTAATGGGCCTTTGCCGGGAAATAGACGAAGCAGAGTGTTGTGAGGGACAGAGGGTGCATCGCACAAGTTCGAGAATGAACTCTCTGGTGCAGTTTTGAATAATACACTTGTTATATGAATGTATGTGATAAACTTTTTATGTGAATATTTATTGGGAATATAACGTTCAATTAGGTTATAACGTGCGAAGAAAATTTCGGACTCACATATAAATCATTCGTGATGTAAGCCTATCTGCTGATTTTGGTAGTCGTAAATACCTATGTACCACGATGCACCACTGTTGGCTAGACTCTTTTCTATTTTAGTAATTTTTGTGGACTATAGCAGAGGAGTGAACAGTCCTCTGCTATAGTAACTGTGTTAGTCTGTGATATCTTCGTTTTGTAGTTCACAGTTGTTTCATTCTTTTTTTGTTTCGGTTTTTTTTTTTGCGGCAACGATAACCGTTGAGGCGGTGCAATGGTAAACCATTGGACTCACGTTTGGGAGGTCGTGGGTTAAAATCACGGTCCGGCCGTGGTTTCCCTATATCGCCCCAGTCGAAAGCAGGAATGGTTTCTTCCCANTTTCCTGTCCGTAGGAGCAACTTGCTCTGCCTGCCTCCTACTGTTACTTACCCACCAACAAAATGCAAAGTTTCCCACTTTTGAATCGCAAACATTTCATTACGTTTCTGAAATTTCAGTGGTCGATAAGTTGTTTATCATGAAATCGGCAATACAGATGGTTCACAGTAAATTGAGAACTCTTGAAATATACGTTTAAAATAAATCACTGCCCGTAACTGTACGCATTTTAACGTAAGCATTGACCGCACTACTCATGGTAAATTTGGCAGCGAATCGGGATAAGTAGTTCCAGGTCTTACCGTCCAACTACACACAATGTTACACATTAACGGCACCTGAAATTTATCACTCTCCTTTTGTTTTATTCATCTAAGAACAAAGATAGCTTAAAGATAACGCATTTGTGTTTCTAACAAATCCATGACGTCACTTGGCCGACGCGTCATTTCAAGTTACAGGGTCCGTTGTTTTCTTTACGTCTTTCCCATTTCTGTGTGCAAATGATCTGAATTCCGCGAATTAGTATGCCACTTTCTGTTCCGTTCTTTGGTTAGTTTAGCATGTGCCTTGAACAACGCGATTTATGTGGCAGTTCGTAACCTCCAACATAAAATATTGATTTATATTATAAAGAAATAATTTTGGCCTATTCATCTACTGTCAATGAAGTGGTACATTTACTCATTCCTTTTGCTGTATTTCTAAGATGTTCCTAATCGCAGGAAGTCTAACATTGCACGTAATATGCCTACCTGGCAAGTGTATCTACAAGTAATTAAAGTTGGTTATAATAACTTAAAACTTGAAGAAAGTTAGACTATGTTTTTAATTATATTTGCGATATTGCATAGCAATTTTGGAGCTTCGATGGATGCGTGTTATTATTAACATGACCGTCGGGAACAGTTTACGAGTCAATACCTCGGTAAGTATTTTATTAATTTTTTTTTTTTTTACAAATAATGCTACGAAATTGCTTTACTGTATATTACGTGAGAAACATTTATCCTCTTCTTATAATGTGTTTAACACAGTTTTTTGACGCTTTGTTGGACCTTTCAATGTGCCCGGGCCAACATAGACATACTGAGTTGCCACGAATATCCTCAATTACGTTAAAGAAATAAGATTCTTCATTAAATAACCAAATGCAACTTCATGAAATACTTTATCATCCGTTAGGTATTGTTTTATTAGTATTCTGATGAAATTACGTGCACATAGCTGTAGTCATTAATATATTATAAGGTAAAAACTATTTCCTAGAATGAAATGTTACACCAAACTTCTATGTTGTTTGACACTGTAAAAACTAAATTTATCTGGATGGATTTTTAACTTCTATGTAGTGATAAATTTGATCATGTAAGTGTGCTTCGGATCAATTTGGTTCAGCCACCGAGGTTTTATGACAACTATTTTCGACATTCGTAACGTCACGTAGCAAAACCAACAATATGCTTATACGTAGTGTGTGTATATGTATGCAAGTATTAATTAAGAATTTATTTGTGCTTTAAGTCGCACACTGTTATAGGTAAGAATTTTATATGTCGTGCATATTTACAGTGAATTTATTAAGCGTGTACATTACAACAGATAATCACATGTTGCACTATTATGTAAATAAATACAGCGGACATCAAAAACATCTGATTAAACGTACGCCACGTGGCAGACTGGCTGAAAGTAGAAAATAATCAGGCATTCGAGAGTGCTCACTTTACCGTGAAGAGCCTTCAGCAGTTTCTTAGCACAGCCCCGTAGCATCGAAGTATAAAAATAAACGTGAGGTGCTTCTGCGAGGGAGGGAGGGTGAGGTAGTGGTAAATTTGACGGCCATTGTGCGGCGAGAATTACGACACAGCCCGACCTCTGGCTTTACGACGGCGACAACGGCCGTAGAGGACTCCTGACGCGCCGTCGCCTCGCATTGTCGCCTTTGTGGCGTGGCGACGCTAAGAGCCGGCTTAGCGTCCGCGGGCAGCGCCGCGACGCCGCGTGATGGCTTACCTCGCCTCGCAATGGAGCCTCGAGGAGAGGCAAGTGTGATAAATGTCGGAGGGTCACGGGCTGCACGTATTTCATGAGGTGGCTGCCCGGGACTACCGACTCAAGCCACCGCCCGACTTTCACTCACTCTCTCGCCACGACACTCAGATAGATACACACCTGGACTCTTGACTCCTCGCCGTTTTGCACTTGTGCCGAGTGAAGAGATTCTCAGTTTAATAATAGTGAGCAAATGTTAGATAGGAATAGACTGTCCAAAACTGAGCAGTATTGAAAGATCTGCTTAGGATCTAATTTTCCTTCTTGTTTTGTATCCTTTCACCAATTGTTTACCTAACATTGGCGTGGGCCTCGTTGCATTATTCATGCGCCATTCTAAATAAAACCGTGCTATGTTTAGGGATGAAATTGTGTTACTAACATGCAAATTTGTACTCTTGATGCCCATAAAAATAAAAAGAAACACTGTCTTCAGTGGCAATATATTTAAAATTTACACTCGCAATACATCAAATCTAAAAACTGTTTTTATTTATGTGCTGCCAGCTTAACAAGAAACCTGCATGCCAGTGTTTACTGTACAATAATGGATATTTTTTTGAAAGGTTGTTTCCGAAAGTGTTCACGAGAACTTGCCTAACTTTGAAGTGTGTTGCGTGATCGGGTTTTTGGGTCCAGAAAGCACCTCGCCATCCGAAATTCTTTGCCAGCTTGTTGAGGTGTACAATGCTGATGTGATATTCCAAAAAAAGTGTGGTTTGAATTTCTACAGTTAAATAACGGCAGAACTGATGTGCAACATAAGCATCGATCTGGTTGGCCAAGCACATCCATCACAGATGGTAGTGCCCGGTATTGAAGGTCTGAGTCATGATGATCGTCGCATTCGACTTGGAGATATTGCTAACAAACTCCACATCTCAGTGGGCACAGGTAAAGAAATGTGTATGCATCATATGACTCCTGAGATGAAAGAAGCATGCACATCGTCGATACACGCATCGACTTAACCTTCGAAGAATTCAGATCAGCCCCATCCGTTAGGAAAGTTATGGCTATGGTCTTTTGGGACAATGAGATCTCACTTATGGTTGAATTCCTAACCGGGGGAGCGACAATGAATGCTGCCAGTGGTTGCATACGGGTTGTATTTGCGGGAGGTAATTCGCAGAAAATGACATGGACGTCTCTCAACAAACGTAATGTTGCTGCACAACAACGCCCGACCACAGTCACCTACGGGCATGCGCGAATTTTTACGGCATTTCCGATGGGAGATACTAGACCATCATCCTTCCTACAGCCACAATTTGACAGCTATTGATTCCCATCTCTTGTGGCCATTGAAGAAGCGCCTGGGGGTATGTGATTCACAACCATTACGGAAGTTCAGCAAGCCGTCATGACGTGGCTTCAGAGACTGGGCGCAGATTTATTCTATGTTGGCTTCGATGCATTGGTGTACATTTGGAACAAGTGCTTCAACAAGCATGGTTACTTGGTTTAATTGTGATGTGTACCAGTGCCATGCTGCTGTGTATCTGTATATATCTGCATATCTGTCTGTGTAATAGTGTGTGTTTGTGAGACCTCTCGTTACCCTACTTTTTGAATCACCCTCATAGTTTCCAATAAAATAGATCTTAAATATAAACCTCTCCTTTAATAGGTTTGTGGTTTTCACTGGGTGTTCGGTCGTTCTCACCCACGCCGTGGTGTGACGGGGCCTGAGTTCGAGTGAAGTACTCTAGAGGTAGGAAGACGGTGAATGCAACTGGGCCAACTGTTCGTTCACCAGAGCATTTAACGACGTCTAGTAACAAACCATTTGTGCCATATCGCCATCAAATCACAACTTAATGAGGAAACCTGAACTTTCTACCTCACTCCGCGCTAAACTGGACCTGCAATCATTTCAACCTGTTCGGTACAGTGCCAACCTATTCTTGGTATTATGTCAGGCAGTTAGGACTTAACATCATGTCAATAACGAGGTCAGGTGCCGCGGCATTTGAGCCGTTAGCCTGCTCGGCTCCCACCAAGGCAAACCGGGTTCGGTCAGCGACCGGATCACTACAGGATTTTCGCAAGTGGGAATCGTGCCGGACGATGACGCTGGTCGGCAGGTTTACTTGGGGATCACAGGTTTCCCCCGCCCTTACATTCCGGCGCTGCTCAATTCTCACCTAATTTCACCCTCATCGGCTTTCTGGCCCTCGTTGTTAAGAGCCGCTAAAATATCTTAACTCATAGCGAGGTCATTAGAGACGAACCAATTTGCTCAAAGAAGCAGGCGCGGACTGGTTTAGTTCGGAGAACCATGGAAAGTCGAAATGAGGGTGGCCGGACCGGAAATCGAACACGTGTCTCCCGGAATGGCTTAGACCGCACCCCTTCGCCGTGTTGCGGGATCAAGTGCATGCATGTGAATCACTCCGCCTAGCGGCCAAGAAGCGACCCTCATTAATGTCCTTTCTTTCAGCCGGATCTGTGTTGGCCGGTGAAATAATGGGTCGTAAATTTGCAATTCGCCCCGGCAAATTTATGCGCCGAGGGGTCCTGGGGCATAAATATTCCGGCGCGCGGCTGCACCAGCACACGCTTGGCGCTTCTCTCTTTCTCCCTCGTGGTCTCGGGGCGATTGCCTCCCTATTGTTTCTGTCGCGANCCAGCACACGCTTGGCGCTTCTCTCTTTCTCCCTCGTGGTCTCGGGGCGATTGCCTCCCTATTGTTTCTGTCGCGAGGCCCGCCTCATTGCGCACTCTAGCCGCTCATCGACTGCGATCCCTCCACTCCCCCGCGGACAATACAGCACTGCCCTCCCCTCCCCGCTCGCACCGCGAGTGCTGCCACATAAAACACGAGCTCCAGCAACCTTGTGTGGCATATCGCTCTACGGCGCCGTAGTCTGCTCTTATGCCTCGCAACAGCAGCCGCACATTTACATCTCCATGAGCAGTGGCCGCGGGTTATGCAAATAATTATCAACTCGTCACGTTTCCTTTGCCTCGTACTTCTAAAACATGCGTCGTGTATAGAAACTGTTTATTAGTCATTGGGGATACACTTCGTAAGAACAACGTTCCAAATTAAGCACTACAAATCCACTTCATAGTGCATGTTTTCCANTCATTGGGGATACACTTCGTAAGAACAACGTTCCAAATTAAGCACTACAAATCCACTTCATAGTGCATGTTTTCCATAACTGTCACGGAGAAATAAGGTTCTTTTGATAAGATCTATTATCTTGTCAGAAAGGAAGTTATGGTCAACGAAGGAAATTACTGAACTTCGTTAACTACTAACATTTGTACATTGCCGTTTTATTGCAAACGAGTAAATGCAGTAATAAACTACACATTCAAAGCAACAAATTCTGTTATATAGTTTACATTTTTTTGTGTTTTTGCAAACAATTCTTTGAAAAATATTTGGCATATATATTGGAATGTGTAAAACTTATGTTGACTTTTAACAAGTGACTGTTGTAGAAATCCAGTTTGTTATAAACATTGCGTAATTTTTTTATTACTTTATTGCAGGGTTAAATGTAATTTCTTGATAGTAAATTTAATTGATTCACTGTTCCATACAATAACACCTTATTTCATTGCGGCTAGTGAGTATGTTAATCTCAGGACATATGGGGAGACACTGCTTGGTTCGGGTAAATTAGTAAAAAACCACAGCTATTAAGTTTTCGATCGACATGAACACTTGTCCATTATGACCCAGCTAGAAACTGTAATTAAAACCAAAATGCTTCTCTCTTATGTAATTCAAAAATAATCACCATCTCGCTTCCAACAAATTACATGAAACTAAAATGACCATAGTATCTTCTTTTCTCACATATTTTTATGACCACTTGTGTTAACGATCAACGAACTCCCCAAAAACAAGAAACAAAACATTCTTGAAAAAATTTATGTATAGTAAATTCACGGTTACTTCCAACATTTCCGAAGCCTTGCTTAAGTTCTACTTGTAGGATATTCCTCCGCCTAATGATAACAAATGTTAACCAAGTATAGAAAATGACATCAAAGAGACTACACACCGGATTCGTGCGCGCTCAATGTAATATTATTGTGCATAATAAATATCCCTTACTTAGCCATTCCAAACACATTAACTTAGTCACTGTTTTGATAATATTAATAATAAATTAAATAAGTATAATTTATAAATACAATATAAGTAAAATTTTAATTTAACTAAATATAAGATATTTTTACGTTAGGAGAAGTATAAAACGCTTATGATAAGTGACATATTTAGGAAACAACAGAACATTTCATACATGGGGTTATTTTCCAAAGGTTTGATTCAAAAAGTGTGACGTCAAAAGGTGAAGTTGTGAGACGTTTCACAATATGCGTTATGTGCATGTGCGAGATATGACAATGACCAAAGCGGCCTCTGTTGACCACACGAAACTAGATCGGTAAAGACTCTACTTGCATACATTTCTCATTGTGCTTCGTTTTGTGTTCGTGTTATGATGCCATTGAGATGGACATCAGAGATATTAATTCCGACCAATGCGGTTGCATCAGCAACATTCTGATGCCGTATAGTTATTTATATGATTGTACTGTGAACATAAAAAAAGTATTCGTTAACTATCACTTTTGATTTTTCGACAAAACGTACCTGGACGACAGTAAAATTTAATTTTTATAAACAGCAATGGAGTAGGCACGAGTGACAATAATTCCGACTATAAATGTTACTAAACAAAGGCATTTTAAAATTTGGTACACAAAACACTTTGAAGTAAAATTCGTGTTAGATATTTGCGCCTCAGTGCAGATTAATGGTGCAAATTATAATAGTTTTGTCACTTTCTACCCTCAGTGCCATCATTGAACTATGATACAGAAATAACGCGGCTGTTAAAAGTTTCCGTAGCGTTGTCGACGTTAGTTTCCTGGCCCCACAATAGATAGCGTTGAAATCGCCGCTGTATGCCGGTGGCGCTGCTGTGCGGGAAGAGAAGCAACTGTCAGGAAACACAGCTCCTTTAAAATAACAGTGTCTTGTGATATAGGCAGTTCATGGAAAAGTAAGTACTTTTGAAATCAACTTTTGAACAGTACACTCTCGATGAAGGCTCGCAGTTGAGATGGCAGCGACGTTGTAGTGGAAGTTTTTGTTTAAATTAATACGTTTTCCTTTACACACACTAATGTATCAACTGGCGTATCAGTAACACAATCAGGTTCCTAACAATCTCACGTTTTCACTTGACTAACTAATCAAAAATGCCAATATAAGTTATGCACGCGGGGAGAGGGGGAGGATTGNAATCTCACGTTTTCACTTGACTAACTAATCAAAAATGCCAATATAAGTTATGCACGCGGGGAGAGGGGGAGGATTGGGCGGCTCTTAATCTCGGGGTCTTGAGAGCCGATTAGAATGTAGCGAGGTGAGTATGGAGCAACACCGGAATACAATAGCAGGGCAGAAACGGAAGATNTTGAGAGCCGATTAGAATGTAGCGAGGTGAGTATGGAGCAACACCGGAATACAATAGCAGGGCAGAAACGGAAGATCCCCAAGAAAATCCGCCGACCGACGGTATGGTCCGACACAGTTCCCTCATGCGAGCACCAGAAGGCGGTCCCGCTGGGAACCGAACCTTGATCGCCTTGGAGGGAGGCGGACGCTTCAGCCACTACTACGGCATCACGGGCCTCACCCGGGACGTGAACCCAGAACCCCTCGCACTTTCATCTGGCATGCAACCGACTGCATTCCGGGCGTAGGGTTAAGATCAACTTCAGTCGTCATTAGTCTAATATTTTAGTAGATATGGTTAATTAATATTTACAGGACAGTCATTTTGAAAATCATGCACGCGAGTCACTTCATTCACTACGGCATAACTACTTATGTGCAAACTTAGTGAGAATCGGTTGATTTGCCACGGGCGTATGACACACAAACCCCATTTCCTCAAGTGCTGCTAGGTTCACAGACAAAAAAAAAAGTTGTGTATCAGCACAGTTGCTGAATTTCATAGATACTTCCAGCATATGAAGTTAGGTTGAAGTTATTTGGGGCATATGACATTCTAACCTCAAATATATACACTTTGTTTTTATATGTGACTTTCCCCATATGTAATACAAATTTTTACGTACTACAAAATTAAAACATGTCGTCTGAATTTGGTGGAACAGGTTAATATTTTTGCAGCGAAATGATATGCAGACTTTTTCCTGAATCGCTTACTGACAGAACGGCGGACAAAAGAGTATATGTTCAGACACATATGATTTTTGGAATCGTTATTGCAGCATGCCATTCAGGTTGGCATTGGTTTTATGTTTCGTAGATATAGCATATTTAGCTAAAATTTTAATATCACCACCATTTTGAAAATAAGTGTCTGGTTTACGTATTTTTAAAACCTACCTTAGTTTTACTTGTTTGCCAAATTTGGTGTAAATTGGTTGATTGTTTCCAGAGTTTATATAGAAAGTTTATTTTTAATATTGTGCCCTTACAAAATGGTAAAAAGAAATCTTTGTGTAGTCACATTCCATGGTTGTAATAGATACCGCCAATGCACCAATTTAAGTGTAAATTTGTTACATACTAAGCTAAAATGTTTATGTAGCTACTACTTCAAAAGTGTCTGATCCATTTTAAAAACGTATATTTACATGGACTACCATAGTACTATTTGGTTGCCAAAATGGTAGGAATCGGGAAATTGTTTTCCGTGATATGACATAAAAGCCTTACTTTTTGCTTGGCACTATCCTACAAACGGTTTGCAAGACATGTTCTGTAGGGAAGCATATAATTATTGTAATATATACTGCCAGCAAACAAAGTTAAGTGGAAATTTATTCTTAAAACATATCAGTTTACATATCCCGCCGTAGCAATAATTGTCAGCCAAATTTGGTAGTAACGGCTTTATTTTTCACAAGTTATGAAGTAAAAACGTCTTTTTAAACATGGCCCTATCTTACAAAATGGCAAACAAAGAAGGCTTTGCATTACAAACATCTATTTGATGTTTTTAACATATACTTATAGCAATCCAGGTTTGGTTGAAATCGGTTATACTTCGTAGTAAGTATAGCAAATTTACCTAAAATATTAATATGACCGTAGGTTTTAAAATACATTTTGTATCTATACAAATTGAGAATATTTACGATACCTACGATGGCATTACTTACATGCTAAATTTAGGGGGAATCGGTTGATTATTTCCCAAGTTATGATTTGAAAGCTTTATATTTTATGTAATGATGTATTTCAAAATGGTGGACAAATGGCAATACTTTTTTTTATTTCAATGCTTGTATTATGCTCTGTCAACGTCCTAAATTTGGTTTAAATCTGTTAAATGGTTGCGGTGATATGACACAGTGCATTAAATTTTAATGGCTCCCATTTTCAAAATTAATATCCGGCATAGTCGAAAATAATAAAAGTAAAATTTCCTTACTATGTGATATACGTGTACCGTGTTTGGTGATATTCGGTACAACGATTCAAATTTTAAGATGGACAAACACATAAACACGCAGAAAGTAAGATATAACCTCATAAGTATCATAACATATCTTTGAAACGATATGTTGAAATGGCATAATGAATCAAGTGAATCGAATAATGACCAATCTTGAGCTGGTAATCTTAAAGAAGAAAAAATTATCAGAAAGGGAACGAAGTTAATGAATACAATACCCAAATATTTTAATGAACAGATGTTGACGAGATAAGACACCGCCAGGTCTCCTCACAGAAATGAACAAAATGTCTGGTGTTTGTCTCTAGTGTATAAATATACTTAAGCACAACAATTATGGATAATTAATATATTTTTTAATAAACATGATCTGTGAATATTTTAATTATATAGGATCAATCATCTAAAACTTCCACCGCAAATATTTCTGAAATGGAAAATGCTATAGATGTGCTGGTTCCATGGAATTGAAGTTCAGTCAACGGACCATAATTGTAGCCCAGACACCGATTTTAATAAGTAATATAATGCTGTGTCCATAGCGCCTAGCCGCGCCCTACGTAGGAATATATTATACAAAATAGCTCGGAAATACAACCTCTGCTGTTTAAATCCAGTACAGACTATGTGGCCTGAACTGACATTCATTTCCAGTATTGTTCATTCCTGAATGCTTATCAATTATCGCTATCGCTGTAATTCATTATACTATAATATCACTAAATCGGCTCGGATAGGCGGTCGGCTATCTCATTGCAGAACGTATACCTCCAGACACACCACTAGGCTATTTTCGGAAATATCCGCAAGTTTTCTAATGTGTAAAGCTGCAATTTTTCTCCCTACAAACTCTTCTGCTGTTTTGTTACCAACATCAGTTTTCTGTGGTTGAATAACTGCTGGGTTCACCCTGGATACGGTCGCTCACACTAAGCATTTCCGTGCATAAGTGTATTAAGTAAATATTACCACTTAGGACCGCTTTACGAGATCCCTAATTATGTAGTAACATAACATCTACAGCCTATGCGGAGATAAATAATCCACCAATATTATGGAGTTGCTGCCACCGACCCTTCTNGTTACCAACATCAGTTTTCTGTGGTTGAATAACTGCTGGGTTCACCCTGGATACGGTCGCTCACACTAAGCATTTCCGCGCATAAGTGTATTAAGTAAATATTACCACTTAGGACCGCTTTACGAGATCCCGATTTATGTGGTAACATAACATCTACAGCCTATGCGGAGATAAATAATCCACCAATATTATGGAGTTGCTGCCACCGACCCTTCTNGGTAACATAACATCTACAGCCTATGCGGAGATAAATAATCCACCAATATTATGGAGTTGCTGCCACCGACCCTTCTACGCGAGCTTACTCCTGGCGGGAAATACGCCAGATCATATACTATATTATGTATTTGACAAATTTTCCTGAAAGTGACGGTGCCCAAAATGTGCCACTGTAGCCAATGCTTATTTATATTGAGTTTGGCTATTTTTTTTAGTAATAATTTTATTTGAAATTATTTTATACTTCTTCTAAAAAATTTGAAATAAGTTAACATCGCCGCAATGCGCCAATCGTACATTCACATTTCTGGAGTTATTTTTAACGCTAAAAGGTTGCAAAATGTGTCAGAACTCCGCATGAGGAGAATTATTTTTTGTTTTCGGTGGGAGGGCCGTTAGCAAGAAAGTGCGAGAGAGTAAAAACCACTATAAATACTAATAAAAAATGGATTCAAAATAATTTCTTTGTAGTTTAGAACGTTTTCGGCAACGTGGAATGTACTGTGCATATGCTTCCATAACGAGGCGATAAAGCCATATATATGTTCTGTATTACTCACTTTGATGACTATGGACGACTTTTATATTTAAGTTTATTGCGACTGTTATTTGTGAGAAAGTAGTGGCTGACCCACAAAATGTATCGATGGTAAACTCGATTAGGAGGCACGATCCAATATGGAAATTATCGACGTTAATCCCGTTGTTGGAAATAAAACCTCCCGGCTATGAAATGCCGTTCTACAGTTATAAACGAAACATACGATCGAAGAACGCTTGTTCGTGTGACTATATATCCAAATGAAAATAAAAAGCTATAACTTTCTCGAACAAGCAAGTGACATTACTCATTGCAGATATGTCCAGTGTGCGTCGTTCCATCGAGAAAAAAAACGCATTTGTGAAATCGTGAGTTCACTGTAAACCTTGTCATCACAACTGACAGAAAAAACTTCAAACGTCTATTTTACGTATAAATTATATATTTTGAGCTGCATTTCTTCCAATGGATATATTTTTCTTCAGGGGTATAGTTTCCATGACACGTAGGCCTAATTCAAAAATATTTTTGGAAACGAAAACACGTCGATTTTTAAACAATTATTAAATTTATTTCGTTTCTCTGTCCTTGTATTAGTCGTTTATTGTTTGCGAAATTAGAGTAAAATTTTCAAACATTAACTAATAAAATGAAGTAACGTAAACTAAGTAGGTAATATATTTTCTGAAAATAAAAAACCGCCATAAAATATCCACGGTTTTCAGGTTCATTTATGATTTTAAAATACTCTAATCGTTCGCTTGCTACCGATTTTTATCGTGATAACGTAAAAAATTACTCTGATATACTGAGATAAAAAGAGATACCTCTGATTGGGAAAAACTGAAACGATAATAATCTTCAAAATATAAAATGCCTTGTAAATAGTATCAAAATAGATAAACTGGAAACGCCCCTGACAGATAATTTAAAAGCGATAGTTAAATTCGTAAAATATTCAAACAATATAATTAAACGTGGTTTGGTGACTTACGAAAATAAAAGTTCATATCTAATAACTCCAAAATCCCATGTAATATATGCTAAATAGTATTTCTACGATATCGGCTCTGAAACTATGGACTAAGATTACTTGTGTTATATCTAATCCAGTTGCGGGAAATAAATTAAAATTTACTAGACTATTCACTTTTATATTATATAAATGAACAATTTATTTTCAGAAGTCTAAGCATAATTATTTTTATAAAAGTAATTTAGCGGGACACATCACAGAAAAAATTCTCGTGTATCCAAAAGGCAGACGTTTGCGTCTATATATATATTTTTGCTGTTGCCATCTATCAAGAAACCATTGGAGTAATCAAATAACATATACCCTAGGTAGTTGTTACTAGTAAACATATCTTTAGCTTTCAACTGTTTGAGACGCTTAAAATATTTCATATAATTTAACTTAAAATTTCGAGAGACCTGTACTTCGAAAACGAGTTTCGGGGCTACGAAAACTTCATAAATTTTAGGGGCAGTGGTGGCTGAGAGGTAAGTCTGCTCACCTCCCAACAAGGTGAACCGGTTTCAATCCCCGACCGGGTCAATCCCCGACCGGGTCACTCCCTGATTTTTGCCATTGGGGATCGTGGCGGACGATGCCGTTGGTCGGCGGATTATCTCGGGGATCTCCGGTTTCCCCACCCTTTCATTCCGGCGCTGCTCCATTTTCACCTCGCTTAGCCCTCATATGCTCTCAAGTCCTCGATGATAAGAGCCGCCCGAACCTCTTTACTCATTCACTTCATAAATTTTAGTTGTCTCCCTTAGCAGAATTTTGTACACAAAACTTTATGGAAGTCGATTGAATGCATTCTGAGAGACAAAGTTCAAAACAATTTATTCGGATTGCTCTATCTTTGTGAAAGGTAAATGACTATTATAAATATTTATGGAAATTAAGGTCACATAAATAGCTTCTTGTCCATAACGTCCAAGTATGATTGAAACGTTTGTAATGATTTCAAAATATATAGCATGTCACCACAAAAGAGCACAGTATAGATGCTTTGAAAATATAATTTTGTTGGTTCCTTAAAATTCTTCGTAAGTTGCTTCCCATGGAATTATTTACAAATGAAAGTTGTTGAAAATTATTTGAGTGGTTCTTGTGTGATACAGGAATATCTAGCAGTTTCGTCTTCGGAAATGAAAATATAAAATCGTATTAAAAAGGTGAATATTATGTTATGTTATATGCTACCGTTATACTACTAAGGTCGGTATGACTCGGCCGTACTGTTCGTGAAGTATTGTAAATTCATTTGCATTCGTTTCTAGAAACAAAATGTTTGTATATGATTTAAGAAGTAGCGTCACCTATCTCAATACTTCTGAGGAAATACTTTATTCGATAAAATAGTTTCAAACTCTCGGAATCCCACGCTTGAAGTGGGACTCGAATGGACGAACTGAAGCTGGTAAGAATGGCATGAAAGTATTTTTCCCTTTATACTTTTGAGGTTCAGCTGTACTGCATTATAATAATGCTGTAAACCTACACTTCACAGAAGTAGACATTAAAAATGCGAAAGTATTGTTTATAGGTTCGTAACAATACGCTGCGATAAATGGGATGCGTTATACGGTATTGGTATGACAATTTTATATATGTACTAAAAATTAAAAGCCGTTCCTCTTATTTACGAAAATAATAATACATTTATTCGGAAATGGTGATTAAATAAACTTAACTTGATTAGCGACTACAAAATATTTTGGCAAGGACTAATATTTGTGTGTAGTTAAATTAATTCATGTTTTGTGTCAGGAACTAATTTATTCGGATTCAAAAATATGAAAATAAATTAACAAATATAAATTGCATATTTAAATACAAAAAATTTAAAGGGCCAAAATTATCCTGATATTTGAGTCTAAACAGTGTCGGATATTTGAACTTTGGTATTGCCATTTCTTATATCGCTACTCTACCAAATGCTAAAAATTTAAATTTTGGTACGCAGGCAATTTGTTGAGTTGTTTTACATAAAGAAACGAAATAAAAATATATTACAATATTAAGTTATTAAAACTGGTAAATAGATTTAACGAACTAAGATACAATTATTTCTTTAAAATTCATTTTGAAGTAATTTGAGATATATATTTTATAATTTGGGAAGGTATTTTGAAAGTATAGTTGTCTCTGACTTAAGTTGGCTAGTCAAAACGTGTACTACAATCATTCAAATCATCGTGTTATAATGATGCAGAGTAACCCGAAATTCGGTCTGCTCGCATAATAGATATTCAAGTTATTAATCTCGATTGGGCAACAAATATTACGGAAGGAACTCAATGTGATATTTGCACACTTTTTTGCAGTTGCATTTATTATAGAATTTTAAGAATCAGTAAATACGTAAATAATGCTGCTTTATTGACCTAAAGCCAAAGCTTATGAAAACAAATATAAAAACGTATCGACTGCACTGGGAGAAAATTGTAAGAAGCAAAATTTT
>NQII01001709.1:418805-452017 GCA_002778355.1 Clitarchus hookeri | reverse complement strand
ATCGCTTCTCTGCGACCCCCCTTGAATGCAAGAGCATTACGTACTCCGAAACTATGTCCTGGCTGCGTCTCTTTCGGGATNGCATTACGTACTCCGAAACTATGTCCTGGCTGCGTCTCTTTCGGGATACAACAGCCATAGGTGCGTGAATGCGAGAGCGCGAAGTTGCGCTCTACCCATCGCTTCACTGTGGCACCCCTTGCCAGCCAGCGTCGTCTTCGGGAGCCGCAACCAACATGGCGGACCCCTTGGCATCGGCTTAGGGAGCCTCCATGAACTAACATGGCCGCCAGGGAATGTTCGGGGAAAAAAATAATTTTTTGGAACTTTTGAAAAGTTGAGACTTTTCAAAAGTTAAATTAATGTTTTGAAATTTTTAATCAAATATTTTGAAATATTAAATCACACGTTTCAATACGTTAATTTTGAAAAATAAATTTTTGAAAATTTTATTTTGTAAAAAAATAATTTTTGAAAATTAATTTTTTTTAAATAAATGTTTGCAAATTGTTTGCACATTTTGGCACTGGCTGCCAAAATGGCCGCCTCCAGTTGACACTGGCTACCAAGANTGGCGGACCCCTTGGCGTCGGCTTAGGGAGCCTCCATGAACTAACATGGCCGCCAGGGAATGTTCGGGGAAAAAAAATATTTTTTTGGAACTTTTGAAAAGTTGAGACTTTTCAAAAGTTAAATTAATGTTTTGAAATATTTAATCAAATATTTTGAAATATTAAATCACACGTTTCAATACGTTAATTTTGAAAAAAAATAATTTTTGAAAATTAATTTTTTTTAAATAAATGTTTGCAAATTTTTTGCAAATTTTGGCACTAGCTGCCAAAATGGCCGCCTCCAGTTGACACTGGCTACCAAGATGGCCGCCCCCGAAGCGGAATGCAAACGCATGAAGTTTGTCATTTCCTTACCAAGCTTCTGGCTCCCGGGCTTCCTGTCATGACGCTGTCTTAGAAGCCTCTATATCTAACTACTCCCCCCAACGTATTCGCCCTTCCTTCTGAAGCATCCAGTATTGCCTCGGACCACTGCCGTTGAGAATGGCGAGACGACAAAGATCTGAATTCTCCAATATGTTTCTTGCAGCGACTGGACCAGTGAAACGAGTGAGCAGCTGGGTTTATTGTCTTTGGTTTTGTTCGCGGAGTTTGTTTACTCGGAGTTTCTTCGTGATTCGAGAACTTGGTTGTTTTGCGTCGAGTCTGATACGGCAAATACACCAAAACAGAAATAACGGGATCGGCCGAGTTCCGCCGGAAGAGCACGNTTTGCGTCGAGTCTGATACGGCAAATACACCAAAACAGAAATAACGGGATCGGCCGAGTTCCGCCGGAAGAGCACGATCGTAAATAAAGACTACCAACAAAGCCACTCCCTCCCTCTTTTTGTATACACTGGAAAAACTCCTGCAGGGCACAGGAGAATTTGCAATACTCTCCCTTCAACCCCAAGTACTCTGTAACTTTACGGGACGGGAAAAAAACTTCCATTCTTTTATCGAGGAATATAATATCCATGATACAACTCTAAACACAAAGTATCCATATTACAATCTGTGGGATGTTGGTGATACTGCGGGGTTTAAACGTGACAAAACCATCTCCTTAGTTCATTCAAATTTAATAACTCGTTAGAAGAAAATTTATTCTGTGAAATTTTTATCCTCGCAATCTTTGTTGTTTCTAACGCCGCGTTTCAGAAATATACACAGAAAGTAGTTGCACTATATGTATAACATCTTTGAATATGCTGCGCATACCACGGTCGTATTTTCCCAAGAAGGGCGCGCAGCGTATACGTGGAGTATACAGTAGAGAACCCGCGTATACGTGGAGTATACAGTAGAGAACNCCAAGAAGGGCGCGCAGCGTATACGTGGAGTATACAGTAGAGAACCCGCGTATACGTGGAGTATACAGTAGAGAACCCGAGTCATTAGCGAGGTGTTATGCAGCAACGACATCAGCTTACGACTGCTTGAAACTGCTCTGTTCTGTTTCTTCCTGAGAGAAAATGTATTGGAAATTGCTAGTGTCTCACTAAGCAAAGTGTTATATTACATTTTGTCAAATGAACCTATCATTTTGTTTGTTGCAGTTGATCTGCTCTTCCAGACCAATTCACATTTCACTAAACTGAAAAAGCACAATGTTCGAAATAGAAGTTAAGTTTTATAAATGAGCGAAAGCACTAAAGCAGGTTAATATGTATAAAAGTGTCATTCCTGTGTTCTTCACCATACAGTCAGTCTTTCTAATTCGTAATGGTNAAAGCAGGTTAATATGTATAAAAGTGTCATTCCTGTGTTCTTCACCATACAGTCAGTCTTTCTAATTCGTAATGGTAATTTTTTTCGAAGACGATATGTTAGGCGGCGTTGTACACGTTCGGCAGGCATGTTTAATAATAAAATGAGCAGAATATGTTTTGCGTAATCACACATCCGAAATTGAAAATAAGCCAATAGAACTCCTACGCAAATAATGGGAACTTAAAAGGCTCGATAATTATTTTTAATCGTTTTCAACACTAATAAATGATTAATTATTTTAACAACGCACATCAATATCTTACAAGATAGATTTTTATTTTAATAAGTGCTAAAAATCCTGTCAATTTCAGCTACTTTTTTCACACACTGCTTTTACTGTATTTTTTTTAAGGTTTGGGCATTTTTCAAATGTTAGATAAAATAAATTCAAATAAAATAATTCTAATTATTTATAAATGAATCGATTCCTATGTGTCTGATCGTTTTACAATTGTTTTGACAAGATCGGNGAGGTGTGCGGAGTGGTTTGAGTGTCTTTGAGGGTGTGGGATGAACGTATTGATACTTTCAATGTAATTTTCGACGACGATTTTGGAGGGCAGTGATATAAATCGCTTTAATTGTTAGACAATTTTACAGAACAAAAAATGGGTTTGAAGAAGGAAGAGGAAGGAGGGTAGTTGGGGAGGGGGTAAGGTGGGGTGACGAGATGTTATAGAGGTTGAGGCGAAGGTGAGAGGTGTTGGTAATGGGGGGTGATGGTACTGAGTTTTGAAATGGAAGGGGGGTAGGGGCATACCTCTTAAATCGAATATGGATGGCCTGGCATTGCGTTACATAATCGACATGACATCACGATCGTATGCGCCTTGAAAAGACAAGTCCGGTGATATATAACGCTCAATACTTACGCCTTTAAATTTGTTATTACAAAAATATATTTATAATGTTATTTCAAAAAGATAATTTTTAAAATTTATTTTATTTTATCGGCTTCTCAAATTTCTCATTGTGGCTGATGTTTGGGATGCCTTAACCACATTGAGGAGCAAGCACTTCTGTCACGAATTTTTGGAAAAATGGGCAAATTTTAAAGGGACAAAAGGGAAATTTTAAAGAATATTCTAGGAATTTTTAATGTTTTTAAAGAAAAAGGGAAATTTTGAGGGAAAACGGGAAATTCCAAAATGGCGGACGGTGCTACAGCCCCCAGCCCTTGCCCACGGACATACCAAACCTATCTACTTCGGGGGTCGCCAGTTTCTCACGACCTTGCATTCCAGCGCTGCTCCATGCCTTCCTCTCTTCGCCCTCACCGGCTCTCAAGACCACGTCATTAGGAGCCGCCTACATCTCTCCGCTCCAGTTGTCATTCCCAAGCTGTACATATCTGATGTATTCCGAAATCATGGGGGAAATCAATGGAAATCCCATTGGTGTAACAGTAATTAAGACATTTACAAACTGTTTAAAAGTCGAATTATGTAGATCAATATGGTTAACAGGTTATCGTAGTTCTTGCCGGTACGATAAATGTTTTTTTCTTTTCGTAAATAATAATTTTTATTGGAACCTGAAGTATCCTCCTAAATAAACCTGTAAACCTGTTATATTATATTATATTCGTTTCACCCTCTTTGGGGTACGATGAAACAGTCATTTCTTTGAGTGTTGCTCCTTCCTTTGCATCCAGTACTTCTTCATTCTTTCAGATCTTCTTCTTCTCTCCTCATCTGAGATTATGGGTTTCGACCTTATTTTAGATTTTTCTTGGAACCTTATCCCTTCGTCTTTAAATTTTATCTGTACTGTTCTATCAAGTAATGACTTTTCTGTAATATTTGTAGTATATAAATAAAAAAGCAATATGGTATTCATTGTTTAGAATAGTGTATTTCTGAAGATCATGTCGGATTATTTCCGCCTGTGGAAACAGTTCCTTCTGTCCGATAAGTCAGCACTTCTTGTACCCAAATCCAACGTATTACTGATTTAGCAATAATAATGACTACCAGTACTATTAAGCTCTTCTAATACAATATTATTATGTTTATTATTTTATATTAATTTTTTCTTCCACTGCCATTNTATAGTATATAAATAAAAAAGCAATATGGTATTCATTGTTTAGAATAGTGTATTTCTGAAGATCATGTCGGATTATTTCCGCCTGTGGAAACAGTTCCTTCTGTCCGATAAGTCAGTACTTCATGTACCCAAATCCAACGTATTACTGATTTAGCAATAGTAATGACTACCAGTACTATTAAGCTCTTCTAATACAATATTATTATGTTTATTATTTTATATTAATTTTTTCTTCCACTGCCATTGTGCTGAGATATTACTTTTTACTTTTTTCCAGAACATGTCCATCCTTGTGGTACTTCTCTACAGTTGGAGGATCGGTGTCAACGTCAAGAAATATTCCGACCTCGAAGATGTCTATTACGGTAAGCAAGGCATTATTTCAGTTGAACTGATTTCAACTGAGAGAAGTCAAACAATGCGTTATACAAGATGTTTTTATAGGTTGTTCACGAAAAAATGAGCGCTTTTGAAAGTTCTGCTGAAGATCTACTTGCATGCACATTGTGGTGCAATTAACCTTACCATGGACCTACTCACTTTATTCAGGGGCAACTGTAAATCTATTTTAAAAGCAAATATTTTACAAATGTTTTTATTCTTTCACTTATACTCATTTAAAAAAAAAAGGAAAAAAAAATGTCCGTGTTTTCAAATGTTTAACTTCACTTGTAATTTAACGTTAGCACATGGAGCTATTTTCTTTCCGCTGTCGACAATTTGACTGGGCGCGTGACAGTCAGGGTGCAAATTCACGTAGTTAGGNTGTTTTTATAGGTTGTTCACGAAAAAATGAGCGCTTTTGAAAGTTCTGCTGAAGATCTACTTGCATGCACATTGTGGTGCAATTAACCTTACCATGGGCCTACTCACTTTATTCAGGGGCAACTGTAAATCTATTTTAAAAGCAAATATTTTACACATTTTTTTATTCTTTCACTTATACTCATTTAAAAAAAAAAAAAGGAAAAAAAAAATTTCCGTGTTTTCAAATGTTTAACTTCACTTGTAATTTAACGTTAGCAAATGGAGCTATTTTCTTTCCGCTGTCGACAATTTGACTGGGCGCGTGACAGTCAGGGTGCAAATTCACGTAGTTAGGGCAGTGGCATTTTACAAAAGTATCGAACACCCTTTACTAGTACCTCAGAAGAAATGTGTTCAGCTTGCTACCGTGGTGCCAATGCGACTGTGATCGCTGCTAAGTCATTCACTTTGGAAGCTACACATTTCTTGGGTAAGAAACTAGGTGCGTTTATTACTTTTATTAAAATAACGACTTCATTTCTACAGAAGNTCGACAATTTGACTGGGCGCGTGACAGTCAGGGTGCAAATTCACGTAGTTAGGGCAGTGGCATTTTACAAAAGTATGTTTCAAAAGTTCTCACTTGCTTACGAACACCCTTTACTAGTACCTCAGAAGAAATGTGTTCAGCTTGCTACCGTGGTGCCAATGCGACTGTGATCGCTGCTAAGTCATTCACTTTGGACGCTACACATTTCTTGGGTAAGAAACTAGGTGCGTTTATTACTTTTATTAAAATAACGACTTCATTTCTACAGAAGNAGCTACACATTTCTTGGGTAAGAAACTAGGTGCGTTTATTACTTTTATTAAAATAACGACTTCATTTCTACAGAAGCGTGGCCAAATTGTGGGCAACGCTTGTAAGTCAGTGAAGAGAAAAAGCCCCTGATGAGCACCTAATTAATGTAAACGTTCATGATTACTGTACGCGGGGTGTAATGCGGTCTAGGTGACATCCCATTTGGTGTTTGAAGATATATCAAGTCATGTATAGCTTTCTCTATAAAGCAATGCTATTTTTAACTGTGGAAAACATTTAATATAGGCTTAACATCGTTCACACACCATCGTTATAAACATGTCACATATTTTTATGTGCATCGAAATAAAAATCTGTTTGGTTCCGACTGTGGATATTTGCTTGCCACGCGGTTCTCCCTCGCCCGATGGAGCAGTACTAATAGCTCACCATGTAAAGTAATTACAATTATCGCCACCCCCAGAGTTTCCAGTTTATTGCGAAATAGTTTAACTGCAGAAAGGCGAATTTCAATAAGCAATGCGTTACCGCAAATAAGATGATGTNCAGTTTATTGCGAAATAGTTTAACTGCAGAAAGGCGAATTTCAATAAGCAATGCGTTACCGCAAATAAGATGATGTCGTACATCGTGAGCCATCCATCCGATATCACGCAAATGTATACCTGGGACAATCGTTGGTTGCCAAAATGAATCCTANGTACATCGTGAGCCATCCATCCGATATCACGCAAATGTATACCTGGGACAATCGTTGGTTGCCAAAATGAATCCTACGTAATAACAATTAACGCAGCTGAAATGATGGAGGCAGGTAATCGAATCACGGGTTTAAAAATTCTCGTGTAAATTTCGTCTGGTCGGATGCAAAGTCCTGCGCGCCCTCTCGAAAAGTTTCAACACATCGCCAATTTGCATATTTAAATGCTAACAAATATTAATAAATATGCTACTCTAATTATTTTTTCAAGACAATATCAAGTGTTTGTTTCGAGGAGATGACTGCTTAACTTGATTTTTTTTTTTTTTTTTTTNGTAGCTCCCGGATTTTCGCATGTTGGGAATCGTGCCCGGACGATGCCGCTGGTCGGCGGGTTTTCTCGGGGATCTGCCGTTTCCCCCGGTTTTTCATTCCGGCGCTGCTCCATACTGACCTCAATCACCCTCATCGGCTCTCAAGACCTCGCTGTTAAGAGCCGCCCAAATCTCACTCACTTTACTCACTCTGTTTTGTCCTCTTTTGCCACGTTCATTTGTCCATGTAAGTTTACACTTTTGCTTTAATCCGGTTTGTCATAGCGGGATTTCTTCTCTCCTGCCATACTAACTTGTCCCACGTAATATCGCCGAGCCACTGCGGAAACAGGTTACCCTGCACGGAAACGAGTGCGTACGAGTACACACTACTCAGCCCTCGCAGCCACCTTGGTCACAGCGGAATGAAGATGATCTTTAATGATTTTTGTCGTATTCAATGGTCATACTGAAACTAAAAATGTATTGTCTTGTAANTGGAATGAAGATGATCTTTAATGATTTTTGTCGTATTCAATGGTCATACTGAAACTAAAAATGTATTGTCTTGTAAAATGAATTGTTATTCCAGGCAGTATTCTAAACTTGAAATGTTTTAACAATAATGTAATTGTACAATAGTATTTAATATAAATATNGTTATTCCAGGCAGTATTCTAAACTTGAAATGTTTTAACAATAATGTAATTGTACAATAGTATTTAATATAAATATCATATATTATATATTATTTAATAGTATTAACTAGTGATGTAAACACAAAATGTAACATTAGTATGTAAAGTAATATTATNATATTATATATTATTTAATAGTATTAACTAGTGATGTAAACACAAAATGTAACATTAGTATGTAAAGTAATATTATTAAATTAAAATTTGCATCGACATATATTATTATTACGCTTTACGCAACATGATGAATTACACTATACGTATATGTTATACACGAAATGTTATATTTTCGTAACTCTTGTAAGAACTCCACCATCGCCAGTGATTTTAATATTTCTAACGATTTCGGAGGTTATCTCACATGCTAATGTAGCTTACTCGTATAGATCATTATTTTCTACCAGAAAAGTAATACAAGTAAATTCACTAATATTTGTGTAATTAGCTGGTGAATAAGCGCAAAGTAAGTGTTTCCCTGACGTTATCTCAGTAATCAACATTCAGGGCGCAGGCATTTCGCTAGTAATTGATACGTCCCGTCTTTTCAGTCTACATGTGAAAGTTGTCGAAGAGTACATCTGCTACGCTATGAAGAAGAAGCGGTGATTTCAATGTCTAAAGATTAATGGATGATAAGGTAGTTTATTACTCTGTATATTGTTATTCAGCTAAGTACGTTTTGAGTTATTATAAANAAGATTAATGGATGATAAGGTAGTTTATTACTCTGTATATTGTTATTCAGCTAAGTACGTTTTGAGTTATTATAAATATATGGTACTGCAACAATTAGTTTCCTGAATTAAAAAAAAAAACATTGAGAGAAAAGTCAACCACCATAATATTAGTTGCAGCAGTAAGGTATAATCAATCAAAACCAACAGGAGAGAGACCTAGATTTTAAAATATATAAAATAATATATCAATATACAATTAATATATATTTAATGTTACGTTCCGTCAACATAGTATACTTACAAAANAAGATTAATGGATGATAAGGTAGTTTATTACTCTGTATATTGTTATTCAGCTAAGTACGTTTTGAGTTATTATAAAAATATGGTACTGCAACAATTAGTTTCCTGAATTAAAAAAAAAACATTGAGAGAAAAGTCAACCACCATAATATTAGTTGCAGCAGTAAGGTATAATCAATCAAAACCAACAGGAGAGAGACCTAGATTTTAAAACATATAAAATAATATATCAATATACAATTAATATATATTTAATGTTACGTTCCGTCAACATAGTATACTTACAAAANTATATAAAATAATATATCAATATACAATTAATATATATTTAATGTTACGTTCCGTCAACATAGTATACTTACAAAATATGACAGCTGCCATGCCAAGAATACTAAGATTTGACAAAATAATTGGAGTTGATATATTCTCATAAATATAAACCACTTCGAGGTTGAAGTTATGTACGATTACTAGCGTTTATTAAAAAATAAAATCGCATCAATGTTAAAAATATGACAATTAAGAATACTCAAAAGATTAAAACAAGAAAATTTAAGATGTTTTCAATATGCTTTGCAAACTACTTCGAATTCTGTTATTAAAGATTCTGGTAGATCATCCAAATATAACACAGCAATGAAATTCTATAAACTAATATTCCTGTTAAAATAACTCCAGCAAATATAAATAAATTTGAAGAGGTTCTAAAAATATAAATAAACTTAGCTACAGAAATTTGGGGAACAGCATTTTTATTATGAGCAAATGATAAATACAAAAAGATAGAATAAAATGCAACTTACTCTTATGTAATAATCTTTGTTAGAATAAGAAATATTAAATGCATTGCTAAGCGATCAACTTGGGAACAGATAAATGTCAATATATTTGTGAGGGAAATGTTGTTCTAAATGTGACACAGCCTAACTGCGAGGTACATGAATGTGTTTGCTGTTGGCAGGCGTGCAGATAGCGTACTTCGCCATCATCGGCACGCAGTTCTTCATGCTGGCTCTCAGCGTCACTCTCCTCTTCGGCATATTCAAGGTCAGAACAACCACTTTCCTCTATCTGTACTGGCATCATGCCGATTTCATTTGTAAAGGCGGGAGGGGGGAGGCTTGGCAAACTAACAGGAAGTCGTGGTGNTGTACTGGCATCATGCCGATTTCATTTGTAAAGGCGGGAGGGGGGAGGCTTGGCAAACTAACAGGAAGTCGTGGTGAGTTCGAGTCCCGATGTTATATTAGATAACGTCTTTATTAATATTGTTATGTGCCGCTGGTCCGCGCCGCTGACCTTGGCCCACCCTTTTTTATTTATTTTTATTTTTTACTAACTACCCTATTACTAAGTGTTAAGTGTTGTCCGGGGGTAGGTCTGGACTGTGTTGCGTCTCAGGGCTAAGCCCCATACGCCTACATGAGAGGGAATTTAGGAAAGGAGGCGTGCATCGCGTCAAAGAGGAATAAAGCATCCCTGAGTGCGTGATAGCTGAAGCTATAACTAAGAAGGGGGAGGGGAAAACCGGCGTAGACACCGTAAAAACCCTCCCGACAGGAAATAAGTTCAAAACGTATTCATGCATTAAAGGTGAGGATTCCATGCTCTTTAGTGTGAAGTTGAAAATCTAGAAGAGAAAGAGGCGAGGCTGTCTTGGCCCGCCCCGCGTGAGCAAGCTAAGAGCAGGACAGAGTCGTTGTGTGATAGCGGCGGCAGCGAGGCAAAGGATTGTTTTGAATGAACAGGCGAGCGATAGGCCGGTGGCCGCGTGTCTATTACAGAAAGCGAGTCAACAGCTAATTCTTATGGTAGCTCGCGCCTCGGTGGCCCTGAGAAGGTCATATTGTTCCATTTATCACGCAGGAACGTCGTCGTCATCACCATTACTTTTCCCAGAACATCTTGGATTGCCGAGAACGTTCTAGACGGCACCTACCTAAGTATAAATACCACATGGGAGCCTCTGAGGAGTGAGTGATTAAGAGACGAGTGCGACCTTGAGCGACAGTTGGGCGACTCCGGAGCGGCGAGGGACGACTGCAGCGATCTGCGAGAGTGCGTCGGCGAGCTTGTGTGCAGTGAAGAGTGGGACTGATCTGCGGGACTGTGGACTGGATGCGTGAGTGNGGACTGATCTGCGCGACTGTGGACTGGATGCGTGAGTGGTAAGACATTCGGGGCGATGGAAATAGACAGTTTTAACTAAATGTAAGGAAATAATTGGAGCAGTATAAGGGACATTAGCAAGCGTAAACACTGTGATAAAGACTTTAATTTAAATTAAGATAGTAATTAAATATTACGCTAAAAAAGAATAATAAGATGCTTAGACTGGTAAATAACATATGTTTGACTGTTTGTAGCATTGAGAATAAATATAGTTATTGAATTTAGTTATTTTATTTTTATTAATACCTCCATCCATCACGAACTCAGATACGGCCCTCAGGCAACTCATGTAACAATATTGTGACGACGTTAAAGCAAAATTACTTCTTTTCCATTTAAACACATTTTAAAATTTAGATCCATATCAAAATCGTAATTTGCAAAATTTTTTATTTACATAAANATTCGGGGCGATGGAAATAGACAGTTTTAACTAAATGTAAGGAAATAATTGGAGCAGTATAAGGGACATTAGCAAGAGTAAACACTGTGATAAAGACTTTAATTGAAATTAAGATAGTAATTAAATATTACGCTAAAAAAGAATAATAAGATGCTTAGACTGGTAAATAACATATGTTTGACTGTTTGTAGCATTGAGAATAAATATAGTTATTGAATTTAGTTATTTTATTTTTATTAATACCTCCATCCATCAGGAACTCAGATACGGCCCTCAGGCAACTCATGTAACAATATTGTGACGACGTTAAAGCAAAATTACTTATTTTCCATTTAAACACATTTTAAAATTTAGATCCATATCAAAATCGTAATTTGCAAAATTTTTTATTTACATAAANATTTTCCATTTAAACACATTTTAAAATTTAGATCCATATCAAAATCGTAATTTGCAAAATTTTTTATTTACATAAATCGAAAAAAATTGAAATTACCCTCATCAGTAGGCCTACATAAATAACGTAAACGAACACTAGATACCATTTGGGTGTGGATACATATGTATATGCGTACGTGTATGACTATTTATTTTACGCACATGTGGAATTCTGGACTCAGAAGCTAAAATAATATTCACGATCTGGTCGCATTTGTATTTTTTGGCCAGTTTCTTATTAATATCTACAATTTCAGAGAGTTGTTTTTACTTGATCGGGAAGATAATTACTTAAGGAGGTCAGTGTAATGTGTTTCTACGGGTACGCCCATTATGTGACGTCAGAAATAATCATAATTAAAAACCTTTCGCAATTCAGTCCGTGTTTATTGCTTGTTTCGCTGTGTCTTCTATACGTAGCGATGTGGTAATCAACCCACGGGGACTTTTCCTGTGACATGTAAACGTTGAAATAATCAATGCAAAATTTCATTTCTTCATCTCTGTAATTCTCCGTGTCTACCTGTGGAAAATCGCGTGACGAAGGTTTTTTAATCCTTCGACTACTGCCATAAGAAGGTTTCTGAGTATATTCTCACAAACACACAGTTATGACGGGACAAAAAAAGGAAATGTTTACAGTCTCGTGTCGGCTTACGACGTGGACCAATCAGAAATAGTTTTCAGACAACCCCGCGTAGGCTACTGTGTTATACGGAATGTTTNTCGGCTTACGACGTGGACCAATCAGAAATAGTTTTCAGACAACCCCGCGTAGGCTACTGTGTTATACGGAATGTTTTATTGTTACTAAAACAAAGCCGTTTCAAGGAAAAATGCTTTTGAAATAATATACCTAATCTTTGCATCGTTGTGTGGTCTTCTTATCGGCGTATTTTAAATTTAATGGAAAGACAACATTCACATTGATAAATATGTTTGTGAATAGAAAATTACTTTGCAGTGGCAAAAAGAAAAAAGTTCGTAAATTATTCCAAAAAAATTAAAAACATTTTTTATCATCCTACATATATAATTTAACTGCATGTTTAAAGAAGGGAAGTTCCCTTTCATATTTTATATCTGCACTGTAATTCGGAATCAGTGATATCAGTCAGCGAAATAACACTCAGTGAAAGTCAGTATCAGCTTCTGCCGACTGGCAAATCAAGCAAATGAAGTGAGAACAAGTGACTTATGGCCGTGGATTTCTCAACATTCAGTGTCAATCACAAACAAATCATTGGAATTCAGCCATCATATTAATTAGTTACCACGCACGATTATCAGTCGCTCATTTTTCACTATTTTCACTGATTTGGCTCAATTCTCACTGTTTCGGATTTAGAGTGTATAAACAACTTATCTCCAAAACATACTGAATAGTTTCAAAGTCTACAAACTAAGCTCCGGTACATCTGTTAGATATGTGGACAAAGTAAAAACGCACATTATTTTATTACTTTATTATTTTACCACACATGCGAAAACACGGATAGACGTATCAACTCCAGGAATTTTGTGCCATAACGAGAGTTAAATCATAAAATTCAGTTACAAAGAGATGCAAATAATGGAGAGGAAGAGAGAGAGAGAGAGAGAGAGAGAGAGAGAGAGAGAGAGAGAGACTACCTAAAGAACGCTTCCCAATCGCTTTCACGTTGCATAATTTCGCGGAACATGTTAACCAAGAGTAAGGTTATTTCTACTCAAGTTAGGATCAAGTAGAGTTCTCTTGTGGGAGAGTTTGGCGGGGAAATTTCCGCCACTAGGTGCGCAGTACTCCAAAGCAGCCACTTTTAAATAAAATTTTAAGCTACGTGAATGATAAAAGAGAAAGATTTTACGTAGTTAAGAAGTTATTTTATATTTGATTTATATTTTTTGCAATCATTCTGTTTTTTTTAACGTAGGAAAAAAAAAGAAAATATGGTACACATACGACACTAGCGCTTACCTAGTGGCGAAAATTTTTAGTTGCCAAACTTTTAACATTGATCTTCCCAACCCGAGTGGAAGAAACCTTACCGAGAGTTAGTCGCATTTTGCCGCGGGAGAATGCACCTAAACCGGGGCATTGTCTTTTGCGGCGTGGATACGTGATTCGTCACTCGAAATACTTTCGGTCGACACGGCTATTTACAGCGGATCATGGACTGATCGATGAGCTCAATGCCAGCAACACGAGGGGTTGCCTCGCCTTGTTATCCTCCGAGGCCACGCGTGAAGCATCGACGTGTTCGACGCCGACCGCAGTTACGACTGGCGTCGAGTCCATGTGGGAGGGCGATATACCCAGCCCGCGCCGAGGCCATTCTAGAACAAGCTAGGGCGGAAAGTGGAAATACGTGTAGTGTAGCCGCGAATACTCCCACTTTCAATGCAGAACGGAGGCCATTGTGTCACGAAATTGCCACTGGTCACTCAATGTACGAAAATTTCGAGCTAAAGTACATGTAAAAGAAAAGTCCTAATATCACATTTAATGTTGTTGTTCATTTTGAATTACTTCCTTTTCCCTTTTTTTTTTTTGTTTCGTGATACAGGGCTCTTTGCATATACTGTGGCTTTCAAATGGCGGCATTACCCCAATGCACCATTCGCAGTATATTTCCAATCTCCTAAAAGCAGCTGACCAATAAGATAAGTGCAACGAATCCCTGTTATCTGTTTATTTTTCCTGTAACTACAAAATTGGAAAAAATGATCAGAACTGAGAATCGTTTACGACTTCCACTGACATGAATGTGGTAACGAAAATGTTCCAACATAAAAGTTTTGGCGAATTTCGGCAAACATTAAAATAATAAAAATGAAAAATCGAAGGTGCAAAGAAGTGGTTCCTATTTCTGGCACTGGCGGTATTAAGATACTGATCCAGTTGATTTGAAGCCAATGTGGGAGGCCAACGATTGAAACCCATTAAATTTAAAAAAAAAATTTATAAAGAATTCAGCTATTTCTCTACATCCATGGTTACGAAGCGTTTCGAGCGACTTTGTGAGAGACGTCATGATAAACTTCATGAAAGACTTCATGAAAGACTTCATGAGAGACGTCATGAGAGACTTCATGAGCGACTTTATGAGCGACTTCATGAGAGACTTAATGGGCGACTTCATGTGAGACTTATGAGCGACTTCATGAGCGACGTCATGAGCGACGTGAGGTGAGGGGAGGTAGACAGACAAGCAGAGTGAAGTGAGAATATTTGGACGACTCTTAGGAGCATCAGGCCGATTATTTTATCTTCTGCTACTACCCGCAAACGTAGATTTCGGATGGATTTTTTTCCGGACGACATGGCATAGGGTATATATAAATGCGTTTTCTGAGATATATTCTGTTCGACTGCCGTAGCTATTATGACCTCTGTAGTCGCTCCCATAAAATAATTAATAACTTTACCCTGGCTGTTACAAGTTATAAAACATAAAATTCAGAGAAACTGCAAGCAAGGACATCGAGGAAGGTATTATTCATGCTTTGTCGTGCCAAAAATTGTAATGCACCTCCCGAAATCGATTTTCTGGCGGAAAATCTATAAAATTAATTCAAATGGGACAGACCCCCCTTAACAACGAGTACTTAAGAGTCGAAAAGAGGTGGAAACGGAGCAGCGCTGGAATGCAAGGGTGGGTGGAAACGGGAGGTCCCAGAGAAAACCCGCCAACCAGCGGCACTTTCCCGCGCGATTCCCGCCGGCGAATATCTGCCTGGAGGCGAGCGCTGTAGCCGCTGCGCCACCGCGGCCGCTGCAGACAATCGGAACCAGCTTCGTCGTGCGTATTCGTCCCCAGCTCCACGTATTGAGGATGCAACGTCCTGCCAACCTGAGCATCGCGGTGTCGTAGGCGAACCCGGGAGTTGTTGAATGTCTCAGTCATCAGCGTAACCACCTGGACCACAAACGTTCGTTCCCGAGTCCCTGTAGGACGGCATTTGTGTCCTGTGAAAGGGCGGGTGTAAATAACTAAATAAATGTTCTGTCGTCTTTGACGGTACACATTCTGTTAGGTCATGGATGTCTTGAAAAGTTATAACACTACCGGTTTCTCCTTTTAATGTTTTTAACAGGACATCATCAGATCGGGAAATAAAATACCCTGATACGATACGCCCCCACAGTTTAATAGGCACGCATGGTAGGCTTATATCAAAATAATAAGAGAGAGAGACGAATAGTGATTTCTCGTACGTGACCCCTCCCCCCGTTTTTTTTTCACAGCGAAAAAAGTGCTTATATTATATTTTAGAATGTGGCACGCATTTTTGTTAAGCTTTTTTTTTATTTACTTTGCCTGAATCTATGACCGAGCAACCATGTGAGAGTATAAACAAGGATGATCTTCCTTACTGCTGTTCATTCAGATATTGTATCGTAATTTAATATTTATTACTAGCTTCGTTAATCTCCTTTTCGTCTAACGTATCCGTAGGTCAGGGTCTTTGTCTCCGAGGATGGCATATATTTTACTTTTCTTTTTTTGCTACGAAATGAAACGGAATAAATAATGTTATAACATTTTTCTCTAATTCCTTTTCCTAACGTTACTAATTTGTCACATGTGCCCTGTATTTTCTGCTATATCACAAACAAATACAATAAAAATACATCCCCCATCACACAGGTAGACGTTTGTTTGTGAGGCTCAGGCGTACTCAGACAAAACTGCGTGTAGGCTGCTCACGGTAAAATGAGCACTTTTGAAAGCCCTGCTTAAGATCTACTTGTATGCACGTCGTGTATTCTTCCGCCTTACGTAAAATAAACAATGTCATGGGCCTCATCACTTTATTCATGCGTCGGTCAGATTAAACTGTAAAATTATTAGAAAAGTAAATATTTTACAAATCTGGTCATTTTTAAACTTCTATGCATTAAAAAAAAACAAAGCGAAAGAAATAATTTAAGTTGTCACAAATGGTTACCTAATATTTTTTTATTCGACGTTAAGATATGGAACTACTTTCCATCCATCGTTACCAACTTTACTGGGCGCATTTCACTCGGTGCGCTCGTTAAAATATATGCAGGCGATGGCAGTAACTTTTTTCTAAGGTTGTTTTCAAAAGTGCCTACTTTATCTTGAACAGCCTTTAGACGATTGCCAATAAGAGAGTCTCGTTTGATGGAACTCCTTGTCTCATTCCTGCAGCTCTCTGGCGTCTGCCTAACGCCTCGCTTGGCCTAGCTAAGATTTACTCTTGTCAGGTTAGGAACAAAGCGAGATTTACTATGGGAGAGTTTGGTATAGGGAAAATTTCCGCCGCAAGGTGCGCTGGTGTTCTAAAGAGCTCACTTTTAAGCTGGCGGTTACTGAAGAAATTATACTTATTTGTGTCTAACAAATTCGTGGTTATCTGGGATTGTGATGTATACTTTTGCCCCAGCTAAAATTTTAAGTATTCATTTTATTTCGTAACTCTTATTCACGCCCTCCAATGGTGTTTACAAGAGCAAACAATAAAATAAAATAAAAAAATGTGTTTGGCATTGAATGTTCACAAGCAAACTTTTCTCAATGGAAAAACGTTACTAATCCAAGTGCGATATAAATATAGCTGTCATGAAAAGGAACTTAGTACTTTCCTCTTTATTCCTTAAGGAATTTGCGCAGGGAAGCCCTAAACACGTCATTTTTAACCACGTCTCCATTTTGGTTCGATCCAGTTGTCAAATTTGAATAAAATAAATGGGTAAGCAACGTTTTGCTAAATCCAGTTTACAACAGAATATTAAACAATGAGTGAACACATTTGATTATATTTCAACTCTAGTGCAAAAAAAAAACAATGTTTATTCTTTACGTAGGTTCTAATACAATACAGATAAGAAGATTTTACATAATTTTATTTATCACATTTACTTACATACAAAACGGAAAAATCCAGTGCACATACGACACCAGTGCGTCCTGGCGGCTAAAACTTTTAGTTACCTAACTGAAGTACTAAGTGTCCCAACCTGAGTAGAATCTGAACCTCGCTCGGCGCCGGTTTGAGGCCGTAGACTAAGGATGAAGTAGACCAACTTTCGTCTTATGCGCATGTACTCAACATAGATCTGCCTCACACCAATACAACTGTCAAGTCACACGGCCATCAGTGTTGAATGTACTTTATATATGTAAATATATAAAGTACATTCAAAAAGGCAAACCCTTTTATTTAGATAACATAAAATAATTGTACCAATTCGAATGTAATGCAAATGCATTAAAAATTCGTTAGACGAAGTATGCGAACATCTCAGAGTACTTGTTTACAAACACAATGTTATAATTCAAATACTATCCACGCTGTTCCTGATAGTCGTAACGGCAAAAAAGAAGTCCAATGTTGGGACACGGACATTCTTGCCGTCTTGGTTTCATTGATGTATCTTTATAAATTACTGTTTATGTTTGTTACAAAAATGCAGACATTACATAACTACTTTACAGAATTCCTGCAATTAGAATTTACTGATTTCAGTCTGTATTTTCTCATGTGAGAGTGAAACACAATAAATAATGAGTTCATCTTTGTCGCGGTTACAGGTGCAAAAACACATGGGTAAAATATCGGTGAAGTTAAGGGTGCTCTTTACAAAACAAATCACTATTTTATATTTGTACGAAATACCATTTTAACTAATAGACGTCACTTGTAAGTACTTTCATGACATAAAACATTTTGAGTCGCGTAGTTCTTGAGTCATAGAATGTCGAAATCTCAATTTTAGTGTTCTTGAGATGTACAAATAAAAAAAAACATTTACAGAAAATTTAACAAGGGTGATTGAAAGTTCATGTCTTGTGCTTAACAACATTTGTTTACAAAATGTTATAGAATACTGTAAAAAAAAAAAAAAAAAAGTCCTCATTTTGAGCAGTTTTAAAACATTGGGAGAACATTTTATAGTGTCATTGTAATATGTCTTGAAATAACTCATGGTGTATTATTTCAATGTGAATTATCTCATTTTTGTAGGCGAGATAGTTTTTATCGTTTATATATGTGAAAAATACTAAATTTCTGATTTGGACAAGCCATTATGCAAAAATTATGGCGTTTGAAAACTTTTTATGCGAGGAAGGAGTAGTTACAAGTAACGTGTACAAGATGCATAGCATTTCGCGAAAATATAAAATAATGGATTTTGGGGGACAAGCATTCTAAAAAAGGCCTGTTAAAATATTCCCTGTGCCTGACAGACCGCGTTTTCATATATTTTAATGGAAAAGTAAGCTAGATTTACACCAAAGTAAACCCAAGGTGGGAAAGATATAGTCCACTGTTACTTACAACTTTTCTGAAGTCCTTCTAGGATATTCCTCCACCTTGATGCTACTCCCCACCTGTGGTGTACAGAATGGTTCGTAGGGTCTACAGTTAATGTTAAATGGCACAGACTATAAGGTTCCTTGAAGGTTGAGGGTATCAAACAGTGACTTCATCACGACTTAGGGTTTTGTGCAGGTTTATTTAACGGGAATTCATTCATACATTCTCGGAACTTTTCCGGGAGTTTATACATACTTTCCCGGCACCTTGTGCCGAGAATTTACTCATACTTTAACGCCCTGCGAGTTCTGGCCTGAAGGGCTGGTTACAATGTTCTGGCTAACGTTTCCGACGCTGTGGGGGCATTCGGTGACAGGACACGTCCCTGAGTGACGCCGTTGTTACTTATCTGCACTTGCTGTGGGTTGGTGGTTCCAGCAGTTGAGGTCTGGTGAGTTGGATTGGCCCGGATACGTTCCGGCAGTAGATGAGATCTGGTGAGTTGGATGGCCCCTGATACAGGCCCTCAGACTGGCTGTTGTTTGTTGGTGTGTTGAACTCAGCTGGCTTCCTCTCGATGTGGCACTCCTCATTGGAGCTCGCCACTCGCTCCTGTTCTCGGCGTAGGGCTATAACTGACAGTTACCTCCCTACCACGTCCCGGCGAGACAACCCTGGGCGGGCCCCCACCCCAGCCCTCGTCGTGGGGGTTTCACTGGACTAACCCCACTAGCTCGACATGGCACTTCTCGTTGAAGCTCACCACTCGACTCCGCCTTCTCAGTGCGTTATTTTAACTGACTGGCTGGTGACTGGTGACTGACTGACTTGACTGACTGACCTGCGTCCTGGCGTGGTGAAAATACTCGTCCGACGTAACTCTGGTAACTGTCTCTGATTCTGCCCTGAGTTTCACGTACCGATATGGCTGACCCCTTAATGTTGCGACTGACTGTTGCACTGGCTTACTCTCTCGGCACGGAGCATCGCAGCTTCCGACTGCCCCGATATGACTGACCGACGGACTCTCTCGGCGCTGTGATCAAAACTGTCCAACTGATGATCTACTGGGCCCCACCCTCTCCCGCGAAGAGGCTTATATTGTCTCTTCGCTCGCTCCCTCCCTCGATTCCTACACGTCTCCCTTGTTGGGTGGTGGGCGGAGGGCGCAGTACAACGCACTTCATACACGTGCTCTGGTTCTTGATGGTTGGGGGGGAAGGGGGTAGTGTGGGCCAGTTGCCCCTGCCATACGCTGTCAGCTTATTCTCGGTGCGTGTTTTTAACTTCGGGTGGAAATCGCCCTATTATCTCGTCATTTCTCGGCGTTTACAAATTTCACATGGCTTTCTAGGGGGGTGGGAGGAGGCCTGTGAGCGGCAAGTGCTACCTCACCACGGCTTGACCTCGGCATGCGATAATGGGCGACATGTGTACTCCGGAAGTCCCTACACTGGTTTAAGCTGGTGGGGGAAGGGGGGGGGTTAGTGACAGCGCCGCTTCTAACACTTCCTATATGCGCCACGCGTCAACCTCATGCTAAAGAAGCTTAACGGAGCCAAGAAAATTACACCGAAGGGACACCGCACCGCATTCGTGCGCACACCATTTAATAATATTTTACATGAAAACTATTTCTTAGTAGGCATTTCCAACACGTTTATTTCCAGGATGTTTTTATTTACATTAATTATAAGTGAATTATTATAATTTATAGATAAAATATAAGTAATAAAAGTTTAATTGAACAAAAATAAGGTGTTTTTATTTGGATATAATTTAAACGCTTGTGATATGTGAGATGTTTAGGAAGCAAGCAAACACATCATACATGTGGTGGTTTTTTCGAAGGTCGGATTGAAGAAGTGTGAAGATATCGCGAACAGAATATAGTCTATTCGCGGTTTCTTTACACTTTTTCAATCAAACCTGTGAAAAATCATTCCAAGTATGATGTACTTCTTCTTTTATAAATATGTAAAGTGTTTTGTACTTGTGTTAACCCATAGAAGTAACTTATTTTTGTTAAATCAAGCCTATATCTATAAATTGTAATATTTCATTCATAATTAGTGCGAATATAAGCATAGAGAGAATAGGTGTGTCGGTAACGCGTAGTAAGAAATAGTTCTCATGCAAAATATTATTCAAGGTGAGTCCGCACGAATGCGGTGCGTTGTCCCTGTATACTCGGTTAAGCTTTGGTTGCCCGAGGCGGAGGAGTGTCCTGGAAGTGGAAGTTGAGAGGAGACGCAGAGCAGTCATGTGGAAGCTCCTCTCGTATCCCTCCGCAACTCACGCTGGGTTGGCGAGGTACCAGCGCGGCTAAGTCTCGCAATCCCTCTCCTCGACGCTATCTAATAACGCCCGTCTCGCCACGACGAGAGAAGAAGCCCGTGCAGGAAACGGTTGTTTCCTACAGATAAAAGGATATCCCGTTTCCTTCTCGGAGGGGGGAAAAAAACTCGCCAATTTCACTCACCACTGCAGCTTCAAAAGCTGGGATTCTTTTAGAGGTAGCGTAGAATACACTCGAATAAGGGTGAAGTCGAAAACTGGAAACTATTTTTAAGTGATCCATATACGGCCCAAAGATAATCATTATATATATATATGGAAAAACTGACAGACTGACAGACATACGAACGCCCAGCCTCAACCGTTGCTCCTAGAAACATGGAATTTTGGAGGAAACACTCATTGCGTGACGAAGGCAGCTCCACGGAGGGATTTTTCGAAATTCAACCTCTAAAGGTGTGAAATGGAGGTTCAAAATTTGAATGGCGAAAAAATATACATCCTTGCGTATTCTGTTTTTTTAACTTGCATTTCATTAAACTTTCTATTTACAATACGTTTTATATTGTTAAGACTTACTTACTATTTAAACAAAATGTTGTAACGAAAACTTGAATTTCACATGGACAAAGTGGCGAGCAAACGCTAGTAGTTATTATATAATATTCAGCAATACATGCCCAACTAANCGAATTTCACATGGACAAAGTGGCGAGCAAACGCTAGTAGTTATTATATAATATTCAGCAATACATGCCCAACTAATATCGCTAAGTACAGTAACTGCTTTGATAGGAAATATTTTGGTTAACACAATAACTGTAAGTTTGCCCTTAGTTGATTACGACAAATTGAAGTCTCTTTCAGTTAATTTATGGTTAAGGGGCTTTAAGTTTAGTCCTCCGGTTTCGGCCATTGAATAAAAAGAAAACTATAAAATAAATGAAGTTTAATAGCTTTAATCCGCTGTTTTGGAGTTAGTTTCCAGGAACTACAAAACGCAGCTCAGTGACGGCTTCCATTTGCACGCGACGCCGTCGTGCGGCTAGACAAGACCTTAACGCTACGCTTAATTTCTTCNCTCAGTGACGGCTTCCATTTGCACGCGACGCCGTCGTGCGGCTAGACAAGACCTTAACGCTACGCTTAATTTCTTCATTCACTCTTTTATATGTGGGTGGTTCACGGTAAGCTGTAACTTTTGAAATAAACTTATAAAACAAGGTGCCGATAACAGCATGTACTTAACACACACACTGCCTGGGACGCTCCTAGTTGGCAGCGAAATACGAAGAGTGGTCCCATATCTTAACACCGTATTGAAAATGTAACTCACATTTGTGGCCACTGAATTTATTTTAAATATTTTCTGTCTGTTTTTACGCAGTTTAGAGTAACATCTGGCTTATTGTTAAAACTTTCACTTTCTAAACCATTTCACAGATGTCACNTGTTTTTACGCAGTTTAGAGTAACATCTGGCTTATTGTTAAAACTTTCACTTTCTAAACCATTTCACAGATGTCACAGTTACACTTGACTGGCACGTGAACAAGGTGAGAGGGGGGCGGTAGTAACGCAAACTTTACGTATGCGGAGAGATTTGGGCGGCTCTTAATATTGAGGACTTGAGAGCCAATGGCTGTGAAGTGAGGTGAGCATGGAGCAGCGCCGGCACGCAAGGGCGCGGGGAAACGGGAGACCCCCGAGAAAACTCGCCAACCAGAGGCATCGTCCGGCACGACTCCCACGTGCGAATATCCGGGAGTGACCCGACCGGGGACTGAACCCGGTTCGCCTTGGTGGGAGGCGAGCAGGCTAACCGCCCAGCCATCGCGGCGGGCCCTCTTGCACGTGAAAGAAATTATGTTAATGCGACGTAGGAATTTTATTTTATCGACAGTATCTTTGTAAATGAAAGATTGTAATAACTACGAAGAATACTATATGGTGGTTATATACTGGGTGATTCTAAAACCATGGGACAAACATTGAGGGGTGGTAGAGCTCACTAAAACAAACAATTATTGTATAGGAATATATGGGCGGAAGTGACGCATTGAGGGCGTGGTGGGCCAGTCCGATGTCCACCACGATCGCCAGATTTATCGAGTCTCGATTTGTTCCTATGGGGGCATTTGAAAGCCCTCATTTACGAGACTCCAGTTGATTCCATTGAAGACCTCGTCGCTCGACTATCCTGTGCGGCTGCACGCGTGCGTGAAATACCCGGCGTATTTGAATCTGTTCGCCAATCACCCCACCGACGCTACCAATCTTGCATTACTGTCGGTGGTAGCAATGTTGAGCAATTATTATAAACATTGCTTTAAAAAAGGCATTTAGGGGCGACGTTGTAAATAAACACTGTGTTGCATTTCATGTATTAGTTTTGTGTTTGTGCATCAACGCGTCACTCCCGCCCATATATTCCTATACAATAATTGTTTGTTTTAGTGAGCTCTACCACCCCTCAATGTTTGTCCCATGATTTTAGAATCACTCTGTATGTGTAGGTTCGTGAACAGAGTAGGAATGTCGATTGTTTTAGTGTTCCGTAGCGCTGAACTGCCTCGACGCGGTCCTTGGCCACACGTGTGAACCACGCCGGGTATGGCCACGCGGTTNTGTTCCGTAGCGCTGAACTGCCTCGACGCGGTCCTTGGCCACACGTGTGAACCACGCCGGGTATGGCCACGCGGTTCGTAGATTAACGCATAGCGGGAGAAGGTAATTGCATTCCAGGCTAAGCCCTGCGAGGCCACGCGCAGCGGCATAATTATTCACACAGAGTACGTGCTTCGACGCTAGATGGGGCTCCCAGCACGTCGAACTGATCCACAGCTACTGAACGTAATACTAGCACAAGCCGATTACCACGCGGTGTGGTGTAACCGCATCCTACGTTAGTATTAACAGGCCCTTTACACTCGACGGTTACTTCACTAACAAAAAAAAATTACATACGTCGTGTCACATACGATTACATCTCCTGTCTATTCTATGAGCATTTCACTTAAGGTAAAAAAACCGTTTTTAACACTTCAAACAATGAAACCTAAAATATGTTAATGTGTAAACACCCATTTATCTCTTTTCGTAACNAACCGTTTTTAACACTTCAAACAATGAAACCTAAAATATGTTAATGTGTAAACACCCATTTATCTCTTTTCGTAACTAGCCATGGCAGTGGATTAAATTTCCAAAATGGAAAAGACCTAGGCATTAACACATTTCGAACGACACAAAACAAAACTTATTACACCAAATCGTAACTTTTCTCGTGTACATTACACGAAATTCTTTTATTGCCACATAACTGACAGAAATGTTATAAATAAAGACTTTCCGTGTGTCTTGGAATATAAGCGAAGCCAGTGAAAACAAAAATCCTACGTTATTTTATTTTATTGGAGATGGGTAACCATCGCTGTGAAAGACGCCAAGGCGTTATCCTCGAAACACAAAGTGCCGGGTTCTAATCCTGAACTAGCCCTGAATGTTGGCGCCGTTTCTCGTCGTAGGTCTAGGTCAGTTAAGTTAGTTTACATCATAGAGGTGAAGGCATTATTACGGCCATTAAAGTGAAAAGTAATTAGTGTTAAGGAAATAATTTTTGGTTGCACACAGAGAAAACTACTTTAAACATTTTTGTAAGAACAAGCACTCCTCCAGCTTTAATGTCATTGTCTTGTGTCACTGAAAATAAAGACTGTTCACTGTGAACTAAGCACTTANAACCGTTTTTAACACTTCAAACAATGAAACCTAAAATATGTTAATGTGTAAACACCCATTTATCTCTTTTCGTAACCAGCCATGGCAGTGGATTAAATTTCCAAAATGGAAAAGACTTAGGTNGTGGATTAAATTTCCAAAATGGAAAAGACCTAGGCATTAACACATTTCGAACGACACAAAACAAAACTTATTACACCAAATCGTAACTTTTCTCGTGTACATTACACGAAATTCTTTTATTGCCACATAACTGACAGAAATGTTATAAATAAAGACTTTCCGTGTGTCTTGGAATATAAGCGAAGCCAGTGAAAACAAAAATCCTACGTTATTTTATTTTATTGGAGATGGGTGACCATCGCTGTGAAAGACGCCAAGGCGTTATCCTCGAAACACAAAGTGCCGGGTTCTAATCCTGAACTAGCCCTGAATGTTGGCGCCGTTTCTCGTCGTAGGTCTAGGTCAGTTAAGTTAGTGTACATCATAGAGGTGAAGGCATTATTACGGCCATTAAAGTGAAAAGTAATTAGTGTTAAGGAAATAATTTTTGGTTGCACACAGAGAAAACTACTTTAAACATTTTTGTAAGAACCAGCACTCCTCCAGCTTTAATGTCATTGTCTTGTGTCACTGAAAATAAAGACTGTTCACTGTGAACTAAGCACTTANCAGCACTCCTCCAGCTTTAATGTCATTGTCTTGTGTCACTGAAAATAAAGACTGTTCACTGTGAACTAAGCACTTAGGGGACTACTTAAGATCTACTTGAATGCACATAGCGTTTTCTGCCACCATATGTAAAATTAACGTTTTCATGATCCCCATCACTTTAATTACGAGTCGGTCAAGTGAAACCGCGAAACTATTAGATAAGGAGGAAATGTTTTACAAATATACTCATTCTTACACTTGTATGTATTACAAGCAAACAGAAAGCAAAATATATACTTTCTGAATTCACAAACGTTCACCTAAATGTTCACCTAGCACTTGAAATTCAATGTTAAGAAATTTGAACTAATTTCCTTCCTTCGTTACGAATTGTACTGTNAATGTTCACCTAGCACTTGAAATTCAATGTTAAGAAATTTGAACTAATTTCCTTCCTTCGTTACGAATTGTACTGTATGCAACTACAGTCAGCCTGCCCGTTATTACATTTGTTGCAAGGCGCAGTGACAGCTTTCAAAGAATGGTCTCAAAAATGCTTAGGGGCCGCGGTGGCTGAGCGGTTAGACTGTTCACCTCCCACCAACGTGAACCCGGTTCAATCCTCTGCCGGATCACTCCCGGATTTTCGCAAGTGATTGACTGATCGGCGGGTTTTCTCGGGGATCTCCCGTTTTCCCCGCNAATGTTCACCTAGCACTTGAAATTCAATGTTAAGAAATTTGAACTAATTTCCTTCCTTCGTTACGAATTGTACTGTGTGCAACTACAGTCAGCCTGCCCGTTATTACATTTGTTGCTAGGCGCAGTGACAGCTTTCAAAGAATGGTCTCAAAAATGCTCAGGGGCCGCCGTGGCTGAGCGGTTAGACTGTTCACCTCCCACCAACGTGAACCCGGTTCAATCCCCGGCCGGATCACTCCCGGATTTTCGCAAGTGATTGACTGATCGGCGGGTTTTCTCGGGGATCTCCCGTTTTCCCCGCCNGCCGGATCACTCCCGGATTTTCGCAAGTGATTGACTGATCGGCGGGTTTTCTCGGGGATCTCCCGTTTTCCCCGCCCTTGCATCCCGGAGCTGCTCCATTCTCGCCTCATTTCTCCCTCGTCGGCTCTCAAGACCTCGTCGTTAAGAGCCGCCCAATTCTCTCCACTCAACTAAGAAATGTTCAGTTAAAATAAAGCTTCAAAGAAGGATCACTCGACATCGATTTACATGGAGTCAATATCTGCTTGTTACAAAAGAAGAAGAACCTCAAAGGGAAGAGAACCTACTGTAGGTAGGCAGACGGAGAAAACGGGAAGANTGCTTGTTACAAAAGAAGAAGAACCTCAAAGGGAAGAGAACCTACTGTAGGTAGGCAGACGGAGAAAACGGGAAGAGGGAAAGGCAGAAAGTGTAAAGACGAAGTAATGGGAACAGGAACACCAGTAATTACTCGTGACACAATGAGCGCGAGCTCCTCGTTCACAGGTCGGATAAAGCGCGCGGGAGTGAGGAAGGCCGATAAGGTTGACNCGACACAATGAGCGCGAGCTCCTCGTTCACAGGTCGGATAAAGCGCGCGGGAGTGAGGAAGGCCGATAAGGTTGACAATTGCTCGGGGATCGCACTCGAAATGGCCTCAACGACCGCCGAACTCAGTTCGAGGGTGGCCCAGGAGGGAACAGTGAAACACCCTCAGATTTCGATTCAACTAATTCTACGGCATTAGTCGTTTCTGTGAGCCTGTTTTAATCTGCCCTATGAGGAGTGTTACTGCTAACAGTATCATCGGAATTAAACCCTTGATAATTATTTATTTTAATATCACCAGTAGCCTTACGAAGCAAGGCATAAGCTCATGAGAGGCTGGACCAGTCGTTACTTATCAACACCGACTTAGCCTAAGTNTAGCCTTACGAAGCAAGGCATAAGCTCATGAGAGGCTGGACCAGTCGTTACTTATCAACACCGACTTAGCCTAAGTGGTTCGTATCCCACTTTAATGGAAAGGGCCCCGTCGTCTATAGCCCTTGTGCAATGTAAAACCCGAACATGTTTATTAAAATTTTATATGCAAAGGGAAAGCATATAACTACTTAATGTACGGAGCTTCCCACGTGTTTGCCTGTATGTGGGGATAAAAATCCACCCCAAATATAGTCTATCAACATGGAAACGTTTTCGTACAAAATGCGAGTCGGGTATGCTTAGCACATTAATAAACGCACCCAGTAATTGTCTTGTAAAATGCTCGGTGTGTGATATTTTGATACTAGGTAAACTTGCAACAATGTACTGGGCAATCTAAAGCAAAATTCAGAGGCAAGAAAAATTGTAACATGTTCTTCAATGGTATTTTATGGTCTCATATATTCGTCTTGTGGCTAGTAGACATATCAAAAATGAAATCTCTAAAACTGAGATTTCCAGTCATTTTTTAAGATTTTAATTTAAAGTAAAAAAAAAAATCTTGAATTCTAACCAAACAACAGACTTTTAGTCTTCAAATTAAAAATCTTCTTTCCGAAACATCTAGAAATTTAAATAACCGCTGTGGCCTAAAATGTAATTTGTTAGATAAGCAGTCTGGTAGCGTGAGTTCAATAGATGACCTGTGAGCAGTGCCGAAGTTAGCTCAGATGTTCCGTTCCCTGCATTAAAAGAGCGGCTAGATATCTGGTGTGACGTTGTGCCATCATTAAATACTTTGAGTATACAATGAATGTATGCTATGAATATTTGTCTGGATATGTTAGCTGTACTTTCCGACTTGCAGCGATGTGTGTGGCTGCGTTCTTTGCTATGTTTTTTTGCTCTTCGTTTTGTGATTTTACCTTGTATATGGTACTTTTTAATACACGTAATTTACTGTTTTGACGCAGTCAATTGCTCCTCGGGCCTAAAGACCTGTAAATAAAATTCACTTCAATTAAGGAAATACGGATAGAGACTACACAGCATGTAAACAAACTTGGCACATCTTAACATTTTCATTTAATGTTATCGAATGTAGCTTGAAAACTGCACAAGTACACGCGTCTTCTAGATACACTCGTGCGCTGATTCAGTACATCGTTAAAGATCTCTTAGTTTCCTGTCCTAACTTGCGACGTGTTCCCGCCGGCGATTCGCGCCAACCTGACGTCACTACGCCGACAACTCGCACTGCAGACCACATGCAGTTGATGAGCCAGAGTGGCCGGTATGAGGATTACTTAAAGAAGTACAATCATGCACCTGCAGCGGGGGATCTGAACAACTTCCCTGCACACTTAACGCATAGTTAAAGTAATGCAATTCGGCCCGAGTAGCTCTGTAATCGCTTACGTTTGACAGTGGTGTCATTTTCCGATGAGATAAATAACAAAGGCCAGTCATTGCTCCTTCTTCCTCCCTCCCTCACTACTTGGATACTTCGCGACTTGCATGTTTGACCCTCTGGGCCGAATGTCGCACGTTGCAGATAATCGCTGGCGGGAAGATGTCTCAAGTCAGGTTAGTGAAATAAAATATCTTCAACGATGTCCTCAATGAGTGCAGGCGTGTATCTATAAGACGTGTTTACTTGTAGTAGTTTTATTTATAGTTCAGCTATAATGACATTTAGACCAGCTGCGTGTTGTCTACGGTAGAAGATCAGTTCGGGCATGATAACTGTGTATCAGCATGACAATGCTCCCTGACATAAAGCACGGTCTGTTTGTGAGTAGTTTGTGAGCAACAGGGTTCGGAAATGGACTGGCCAGCCCAACCCCCGACCTCAGTACCACAGAACACCTCTGGGATGAACTGGAATGGTGACTGCACTCCAGACCCCAGCGACCCACAGCTCTGCAGGAAGAATGGTCGGCCATTCCTCCGGAGACGTTCTGACATCTGGTTCAACATCTCCCTTACAGGGCAAGAGCTGAAATAAAGACCAAGAGTGGGCCCACCCCGTATTAGTGCCAGTTACTGGACAGCATATCCGAGGGACGCTTATAGGACAGTTTCGCGTCGGCGTCCAATTACTTTTGATCAGATTGTGTATACCTGACCTTGGATGTTTAGTGAGTCGGGGGAATCCAGCGAGAGCGGCAAGTCGTGAGCGGCAGTCTCTCTCTCTCTCTCTCTCTCTCTCTCTCTCTCTCTCTCTCTCTCTCTCTCGTTACCTCACAGAGGCGAACTGGCCAATCACAGCAGCCAAGCACAATCGTATTAGTATATAAGTATGCTGCAGATTGAAATCACGCCGCTTCTCATATGTTTTGAGTCCAGATGTCAACGAGATTCACATTTCTATGAAGATGTAGTTCTTCTTTGTTGACGTCGAATTTAACTCGGCACTCAGCCTTGGAAGAAATATTATTTAAAACAAAAACAGCGAAACTTTGTAATGTGGCAATTAAGCTATTGGTGCATTTCATATAAATACAAAGCAGTCCACATTTTCCGCTTAAAATTGTTTCGATAAAAGCCTATTTAGCTCATTTCACGATCAAAAACTAGACAGCTGTGAAGTATTTGCGGAATAAACGGCCGGCAAACGCTTCCCCCGCAGCCCGTTTGTGGCTTCAAACGGGATTGTAATGGCGTTGTTGGCAGAAGCGCTCTTAAAAATACGGTGAATATTTTCGTAATAGCTTTGTCGCCGCGGCACCCCCACACCCCTTCCAGACCGCAATGCCGCTAATGATTCACGAGCTTTTGTACGTGGCAGGAGAGCGCTGTTTACAATGCAGTTCCGATACGGCCGTCAGCACCGCAATCGGGTTACGTCCGCCGGGGAACTAATCACAGCTAAGCTGCCGACATAGGCCGAGCCGTCCCCCGTGGCGTCTGATTATGTCCCAGGAGTCCGGGGCTCGAGCCTCGGGCAACACACGCACGTGCGAGCGTCGCTTTTATATGTATCGCATGTGTAGTAGGCGTGATGCGATTAGCCCTCCGGCATTAGAGAAGTAGGACGGCTTCCAACGTGGCACTGCACCTGACTGTACGACACGCAGAGTTCATTACCAAGTAGTACACGCACTACCAAAAATGTCAGGAGAGTACGGTTTAAGTTGCATATGAAATAAGAAAGCATATACTTTGTAACACTGGAAAATGTTTTTTTCAAAAATAAGATAACAAGAGTTTATTTTTAATCAAAATTAAAGCGAATTTACATTCTGGATTTTAAGCACATTTTGCCGAAAACCTTCATCAAGCAAGATTTTCATATTTCTTGGATTGTATGTAGGTAATAAACTTAGTAATAATGTTTACAAATATTTTTAATAAATGTTACATATATCTATTTCAATTTAAAATATAATAACTTTCGTAGTTGAAATTTATAAATTGTTTAAAATATTTGTAAGTAATATTAACAATTTTTACTACACACAATCAGAGTAATTATTATCACAATTTGATTGGGGTAAAAAGCTAAAATGTAATTATTTGATTATGGTGAAAAAGGCAAAATGAAATTATGTGATTGGGGTAAAAAGCTAAAACGTAATTATTTGAGTATGGTGAAAAAGGCAAAATGAAATTATTTGATTATGGTGAAAAAGGCAAATAGAATTTATTGATAAGTTTTTTTTAAGCTTTTAAAATAGAAATACGCTTAAATTTTGATTTTAAATGCTCCTATTACTTATTTTTTTAAATTTTAACAAAATATTGTTTTGCGTTACAAAGTACAGTCGCCCCATAAAGTATTGGCATACCACGTTGTAGAGGCTGGTTATGAAGACGGCCGCATGTGTCCGTAAACAAAACCTGTAATTTCTGACGTACACAACATAAAAAAGACAGATTCACTGTCCGTCACAAATAAATAAATTATAACAAACAAAAGTCTCTTTTTCTGAACAACAAAAAGAATTGGCACAGAGTACGGTTTCTTTGCGTATTGGTTATGGTGTGTTACACGCAACGCCATCTAACGCAGTAACATGTGAGGTTGTTTACAAATCGTTCATTATTCTCACGCAATATTGGAGACGAACTTCCTGTCAGCCACATTACAGTAACGGCAATCATTAACAGGTACAATGCGACTGGTGCAACAGGAAGTAAGCGTCGATCTGGGCGGCCGAGGGTACTTGCAAGACAGAAGCGTACACGAGTCGTCAATCATTTGTTTGTTGTGTAGTTAAGGCCCCGTGTTGAGAGAACGTGTGGCGTTGACTAGTGNACTAGTACAGGATGGTGGATGGGAATTGTGGATAATTTTTGTGACAATGGAGGCCGTGTAAATCGGGACTTGAACAGTCAAGTTAACTTTAAATCCAGTAACGTCAGCTCTTGGATAGTAAAGATTGTATAAGTAAATTTTGTAACACATAAAGTTTTTTGTAATATTTAAATTTAGTTATTTCTAAACAATATTTTGATATATGAATTTCATATAAAAGAAAGTGAGAAACATAGAGACGTACGTATTTCGTGTTACTAATGCTCATTTTCTCTTAACATATACGCCCATGGAAGTGTGACGTGACAGAANGAGACGTACGTATTTCGTGTTACTAATGCTCATTTTCTCTTAACATATACGCCCATGGAAGTGTGACGTGACAGAAAAAATAGGGGTATGGCTGTGTCGGGAACAATGCCGTAGGTTTTACCTGAATACGTCCATATTAGCGGATAATATTGTCTTTGGTATATGGAAATTAAACGAAAGTACGGGGTAACGAAATTTATATTTTGCTTTTGTGACTTAAATCGACAAATCTAGAAAATATCTTCCTTTTGGCGCAAAGATCAGAGCTCTAGCACAAGGAACTCGCGAGATATGCTACCATGAAATGTTCGTCCACGTCCAGTCGCCACCGGCCCCCACCCGCGCCTCGCACATGCGCGGCGCCAACTCACGGTCATGCTCGCATTGTAATCGTATACTCGATCGAAATAGTGAACATTTATTGCAATTATTTTTATTATCGTCTCGAGGTTTTAGTGTAGGAATGTTGTCACCCTGCAAACGTTACACCGCCGTTTCAATACCGGTCTCTCGTCAACTGAGTTGTTGGTGAGCAGNGTGTAGGAATGTTGTCACCCTGCAAACGTTACACCGCCGTTTCAATCCCGGTCTCTCGTCAACTGAGTTGTTGGTGAGCAGGGTGAGGCCATGGGAGCCGCCTCACCATGTCCTGTGTCTGGCAGGAGGTGAGATGGTACATCGTTACAGTCCATAATTATCATGGGAATATAATGCTAATGTTAATTTCGATGTCATTGCTTATAACATAGCGGTATTCGCTGGATCCTACATAACAGTTTACAAATTTGTTCATAAAATGAGTAACTGAATTTGCTAGTAAGGTACAAAGTCGTCCATTAGGATTCGATAAAGCAGCGTTATCGCTAGAAGTAACGCCTAGTTGTAAATATGCGAATTATTGTAAATAGATATGTAGGTACGTGAAGGTATGAAGATTATCCAGGTTTATAATTACAGCGGCTCAAAATGTCACACAAACTAGATTTGACAACAATGCTTCCAAAATTAATTTTCGTCGTAGTGTTGATGGGCAGAAATGGGAATAAATTTGTTCAAGCGAAGGTGGAATGTAAGAATTCATATTTAGTTTCGGAATTAAATTCAGTTTTCATA
>NQII01001709.1:368900-418709 GCA_002778355.1 Clitarchus hookeri | reverse complement strand
CCTACCTCAAAGGCAAGGAAGTCAAGAGCGCCAACTTGTACCTTTTCCAACTGTGGGAAAAGACGGGACAGCTGCGAAATCGCAACACGTTGAGAGCTGCAGCTATAAAATATTGAACATCGGGGAGCGTGTGAATATGAAACGCCCTTGATTCCGGGTTCGAAATACTGGCGGTTAACTGTAACAGTTATTTTCTCAGTAAAGTGTAGAGCGATACGGCGTGAACATTGTTTAAGCTAAGAATAACATTAAAGTGGTACCAGATAGTTACTTAAAAATAACTGAACAATTTAAAGCCAAACACAGTGTTATCCAGTATTACAAAGACCAGCAGTTTTTCATCCAAAGCTGTTCTCGCTTTTCGCAGTGACGCAAGTAAATGTAGATTGCTTGTTGTCGTTACTGCGATATGTTATACATCCTAATCGATACAAACTTAGATTTATTATCTATATGAAATAATTTTGCTCCATAGCAATTAAAATATACTTGTATGAGGGCATATTCATCCTAGACATTATCACTTGCTTCCTCCTGCACTTTCCTAGGCGACTTGCTTAGCTGACGTTGCAAAATAAATTATTCGAATTGTCGAGTTGTCCTCAGCCAAACAAATGTTTTGATTCAATTCTTATATTATCTTAATTCGAATGTGCCCTGGAGGTTTACGATGCGCACATTTAACTACCTGAAACACGTATTAGGTTGTGTTATACGATAATAATATGAATTGCAAACTCCTAAATTGTACGCATATATTCCCCCCCCCCCCCATATACAAAGGGGTAAGTCAGTCATAATGGTTGGTTTTAAACATTAATTTTGTCTCAGTGAACTATGATTCTAAGTCAAGATGGAAACCATATCGCTTGTCGCGTAAGGCGGGAGCCGGGGGGAGGTGTTGGGTGTAAGGTCTAACTCAATCTCCGCACGACAAAGAGAGAAGGATGAGACTATACCTGTGTACACATGGCTTACGCCTCACCATAGTTTTTTTTTCTTGCAGGCTTCTGATTTCTATAAATGTGACATAGTCATCCGACTCGTGAATCAAATGCTCCTCGCGTTACTCGCCGCTTAAGAGTATGACTACTGACAAAAACCTCAAGTTAATTCAGTCACGGCAAGGACACTAAAGGTGTGTGTAGTTAACGCACAGGCTTTAAAAGAAACATTTACCATAATCCTGAGATCTGAGGAGGATGGGTAATTCGCATATGTCGATCGAATCCGTTTCTCCCGTAGCACGGGTGCGGAATATAAAATCAAGCATATGGGAAAATACGTTTGTGAACACAAATGAAGATCCCGGCCTGCATCTGACGGGGTTGGAACTCGAATCTCCGTGGTACGGTGACTGTGACAAGACGATACTTTTCAAAATTGTAATGACAGCTGAAAATACAGTATTCCTCTTAGTTTGCGCATGGACCAATACTTCTTTTTAATCGACACGTCAGTGAACTTTTGACATGTAGCAAAAATATTTCCACAGTAACATGTTTCCCGCAGTGTGACTAGAGTTTGTAATAGACCCTCTTCATGTACGAGCTCGACAATTCTGCCCGTAAAGCAAGGTGAGTTGCGCTATAGNCTAGAGTTTGTAATAGACCCTCTTCATGTACGAGCTCGACAATTCTGCCCGTAAAGCAAGGTGAGTTGCGCTATAGTTGCACCAGCTGTAACAGATCTTTGTGCGCAGGACCGTGAATTGAGAACAAAATAATTTTATCTAATACTCCGTAACTTGGGCGTTTCTGGATATAATTTAAATGGAGTATGTTATCACAGTAATTGGTTCAACTTCTTGGCATTAAATTAAGTATACAAGTAGCTGCCGTGTTGCATAGTAAATAGGTAAGCTTAACAGAGATCTCAAGTTTATAAAACCGATCAGAATTTTTTACATAATTTTCAAAAATTAATTGAAAATAAATTGAGTGGTGGTTCGAATTCTTAATAAGCTGATGTATAGCTGATAAAATTAACATATCGTTATGTTAATCTTTAGATTAAAATACACTTTTATGATGGTCAGCGTATAGATTCACAAATTCAAAAGTTATTGACTGTTTAGCTGAAACTCAAGACGATTTAAGACAGAAGCACTCTGCCAGAATAATGAAGATGTTTAAATACTACTGTAAATAAAGCTCTTTTTATTTCATATTTAGCTTCTTCGTTGTGAAGGAAAGCTCCTACTATAGGTGCGGGCAAAACATAGCTATAGACTATTCACGGTAAAGTGAGCACTTTCCCAATCGATCAACATTTGTGTATTTGTAAACTGCGTATGTTGAATATTCCATTCTATGTACATATTAATAACTTTCATTATAATTTAGGATGTTTACTGGGAAATGTTTACAGCTTTATTGAAATAAAAGTATCTTACTATTACGTCAGTACATACTCCTTATAATATGTAGGTCTACATGTAGACACCAAGCTTGATTCTAGTAGGACGCTATGACATAAATTATATTTCATCTTTTACTATCGATATTTCCGTAGGTATTCAGGACACCAGTGTATAAGTTAGAATGAAGTTACGGAATAGTTTTATTTTATTTTAAGTATTCAGTTAATCGTGGACAAATCTATAAGATTTGTGTATAATAGCACGTATAGACTATTCACGGTAAAGTGAGCACTTTTTGAAGCGCTCTCATTTCTAATAATAGTCAATAACTAAATTTTATTGTAGGCTTAGATGTTAACTATCGAGTCCCGTGAAATATATACACTGTGTTTATTACTTACGTGGCAATGTTTATTTTAAAGATTGGTGGAAGGAAAAAAAATGGCTGGTAGGAAGAAATCAGCTAGGGCTTAAAAGCTGCTCACTTTGCCGTGAACAGCTTATAGAAACTTGTATCTAGTCGCAGACCATGTACCACGGCGTGGTTGNAAAAGCTGCTCACTTTGCCGTGAACAGCTTATAGAAACTTGTATCTAGTCGCAGACCATGTACCACGGCGTGGTTGCCACCTCGTGTAACACGTTCTCGCGTGTAGAACTGCCTCGCTGGCGGGTTTCTTGGCGAAAGTTCTCACCCAGTAGCAGCAAGGGCGCCGGCCGCCGTAAATGAAACTGCCAAGTTGGCCGCCAGGCGAGCAAAACAAAAACCTCCCCTCCGGCCGGGCGAACATGCTCCCGATGGCAACGCCCCGGGTCTGCTAATGGTTCGCCGAACATCGCACCTGTTTCATTTCGTCGTCGTCGCCCCAACTTGGGCGCGTTAACTCCCCCGGCAACCCTCCGAGCCGCCATGGAGTTCCCACCCGGGGCAGCTGTCTTGCTGCGAGGAGAACAATAACACTTCTCTGGAGTTCGGGAGCGGGTGGGCCATTGGCCATCCGTCACACATTATTAATGGCGCTTGGGCCGTCGCCTTCGCCGTGCTAACACGAGCTGCAACAAATTGGTAATCGCTTCAACTTGTACCGGGAAAACGCGCACCTATATCGTCACGAGCTCATCTAGTAACTGGACGGAAAGAAAACTGCTTATTTTGTCATTCTACTTTCTCCTGGTATTAAACCCAGCCGTCGGAATTGAATCGCTACAGTGAAATTAATTGTACAGCCACAATATGACAGAATATTCAGAACTCCTGCGTGATTAAATGCATCTCTCGGAGCACTTAATTTTCGTAGCCTCCCCCAAAGTCTTTGAATCAACATATGGAGATATTTTAGAGTTGATTGCCCAATTTAGTTTTTAAGAGAGTCTGGTATTAGTTTTTAAATCACACTCTATAAATAAACTTTCGTAACATAGTTCTAAATAATTTTATTTAATCCTGCAAAATACTGTATTTTCAGTTGCCATTACAATTTTAAAAAGTATCGTATTGTCACACTCCCCGCACCNTTAATCCTGCAAAATACTGTATTTTCAGTTGCCATTACAATTTTAAAAAGTATCGTATTGTCACACTCCCCGCACCGCGGATATTCCAGTTCCAACTCCGGCAGATGCAGGCCGGGATCTTCATTTAGAACGTGGGTTTTCCGACGTACCTCAACTTTCTCCCTCCAGTTATATTTTGTCGCTGCTCCGTCCTGACGATTTATTTCGGGCCACACTTTAAAAGACCCTCTAAATACCCGTCGATGAACATAAACCGACTGCATTCATTGTTATTAATGTTTGCATTTCGGTAACTCCGGCTTAACACTGTTACGCGTAGGACAAGTCGTGTACCACCTTAACATAATTTTAATTGCAAATCATCATTCGCCAAATAAGGAATTCCGGACTGGACAGGACGTGGTTAGAACGGAAGTATACTGCTCGTACAAAACAAAAAAAAGTACGTCTGCAAGATATCACACCCAGGCGCAAATGTTTGCTGCAAAAATTTTGCTTGAAGTACGGTATTGCCAAGGAGTGTTTGGCGACTTACAAGTTTCTAAATATCTACCAAGTTCCTTAAAAGGATACTTACTGTGAACCAGACACTGGCGTCTACTCACCACCGCTTCATGCTGTAGAAATGTACCCGCTGCAGAGTATTTGTATCTCCTAGAAGCCCTCCGGACGCCTGGCTGTGAAAACGGAGAATGGTCCTCTTCAATTTCACTCTGCAGTCAAATCCGTCCATTTCTCTGTTTCAATCTCCGCAAGATTCGCTGCGATGCTCTCTAGCCGTATTGATCCTGCAGTTGTTTTACNTTCCATTTCTCTGTTTCAATCTCCGCAAGATTCGCTGCGATGCTCTCTAGCCGTATTGATCCTGCAGTTGTTTTACTTTCGAGTTATTTTTCTTATGTGTTTGCTGCCTGCCTCAATCAGCCTTCTTTCTTTCCACATGCCGCAGTCTTCTGATCTTGTTATGTTTCATGAAACTACTACTACTGCCATTCTTCACATATGATTTATCTGTTTAATAAAAAAACACTGTCATATGCATGTATTAAACAAACAATGTAAACTCTTCTCACCAATTGCGTATAATTATGAAATCTGATACTTGTAACTTTTTGTCTACGCAGCCCGGTATGTGCCTTGAGGTAGGCCTAACGGATGAATACGATAAGTTCACAGTAACGTCAGCATAATAAGAAAATTATTTAATATACTTCTAGCAGTTTTGCAAGAAGNTGAATACGATAAGTTCACAGTAACGTCAGCATAATAAGAAAATTATTTAATATACTTCTAGCAGTTTTGCAAGAAGACGCACGTAAGATTTATACGATTCGTGTTTGTAATGTCTGATATAGACTAATCGTATTACGCCAATGGAAGTCTGAAATATCAAAGTACTCAATAATTACTCNATTTGTAATGTCTGATATAGACTAATCGTATTACGCCAATGGAAGTCTGAAATATCAAAGTACTCAATAATTACTCAGTCGCAATAAATTTTCCGAGATGTTGTCATGACTGATGTTTAGCGTGCAAGTCGTTATAAAATGTCTGTACACCGTCACCTGGCTGCTGGCTGCGGTGCAGAGACGCAACGGCGGCCATATTGGATGACGTCACGCCGAAACCTCCTGNCCGTCACCTGGCTGCTGGCTGCGGTGCAGAGACGCAACGGCGGCCATATTGGATGACGTCACGCCGAAACCTCCTGATCTGTAATTCCTAGCCAATTGCGGCAATCTTGGATTTCCCTTTTTTTCCTCCTGCTGTTATTTTTTTCTCTTGCGCTCTCATTCGTATCTCTATCGTCCGTNTTAATCCTGCAAAATACTGTATTTTCAGTTGCCATTACAATTTTAAAAAGTATCGTATTGTCACACTCCCCGCACCACGGATATTCCAGTTCCAACTCCGGCAGATGCAGGCCGGGATCTTCATTTAGAACGTGGGTTTTCCGACGTACCTCAACTTTCTCCCTCCAGTTATATTTTGTCGCTGCTCCGTCCTGACGATTTATTTCGGGCCACACTTTAAAAGACCCTCTAAATACCCGTCGATGAACATAAACCGACTGCATTCATTGTTATTAATGTTTGCATTTCGGTAACTCCGGCTTNCTCTAAATACCCGTCGATGAACATAAACCGACTGCATTCATTGTTATTAATGTTTGCATTTCGGTAACTCCGGCTTAACACTGTTACGCGTAGGACAAGTCGTGTACCACCTTAACATAATTTTAATTGCAAATCATCATTCGCCAAATAAGGAATTCCGGACTGGACAGGACGTGGTTAGAACGGAAGTATACTGCTCGTACAAAACAAAAAAAAGTACGTCTGCAAGATATCACACCCAGGCGCAAATGTTTGCTGCAAAAATTTTGCTTGAAGTACGGTATTGCCAAGGAGTGTTTGGCGACTTACAAGTTTCTAAATATCTACCAAGTTCCTTAAAAGGATACTTACTGTGAACCAGACACTGGCGTCTANTGGCGACTTACAAGTTTCTAAATATCTACCAAGTTCCTTAAAAGGATACTTACTGTGAACCAGACACTGGCGTCTATTCACCACCGCTTCATGCTGTAGAAATGTACCCGCTGCAGAGTATTTGTATCTCCTAGAAGCCCTCCGGACGCCTGGCTGTGAAAACGGAGAATGGTCCTCTTCAATTTCACTCTGCAGTCAAATCCTTCCATTTCTCTGTTTCAATCTCCGCAAGATTCGCTGCGATGCTCTCTAGCCGTATTGATCCTGCAGCTGTTTTACTTTCGAGTTATTTTTCTTATGTGTTTGCTGCCTGCCTCAATCAGCCTTCTTTCTTTCCACATGCCGCAGTCTTCTGATCTTGTTATGTTTCATGAAACTACTACTACTGCCATTCTTCACATATGATTTATCTGTTTAATAAAAAAACACTGTCATATGCATGTATTAAACAAACAATGTAAACTCTTCTCACCAATTGCGTATAATTATGAAATCTGATACTTGTAACTTTTTGTCTACGCAGCCCGGTATGTGCCTTGAGGTAGGCCTAACGGATGAATACGATAAGTTCACAGTAACGTCAGCATAATAAGAAAATTATTTAATATACTTCTAGCAGTTTTGCAAGAAGCCGCACGTAAGATTTATACGATTCGTATTTGTAATGTCTGATATAGACTAATCGTATTACGCCAATGGAAGTCTGAAATATCAAAGTACTCAATAATTACTCAGTCGCAATAAATTTTCCGAGATGTTGTCATGACTGATGTTTAGCGTGCAAGTCGTTATAAAATGTCTGTACACCGTCACCTGGCTGCTGGCTGCGGTGCAGAGACGCAACGGCGGCCATATTGGATGACGTCACGCCGAAACCTCCTGGTCTGTCATTCCTAGCCAATTGCGGCCNCGCCGAAACCTCCTGATCTGTAATTCCTAGCCAATTGCGGCAATCTTGGATTTCCCTTTTTTTCCTCCTGCTGTTATTTTTTTCTCTTGCGCTCTCATTCGTATCTCTATCGTCCGTTCTATGCCTTGCGGTTTTCTAACATTCCTTCCGGCCTCCTTTATTTTCTCTCTTGTTTCCTACCCCTTTCCTCCCCCTATTGGTTTTTCGGTCCTCCATCACCGTCGACTTCGTCTGCTGTAGGCAGCCATCTTTAATTCCCGCCACCAGGCGGTTGCTGTAAGCGGTCATCTTTGATTCCTGCGCCCGCCACGGGTGTGTGCTAAGTTCTTTCTTTTTACGTCCTCCATCTTTAATTCCTGCACCTGCCGCCAGTTGGCAGCTGTAGGTGGTCATATTTGTTTCCCGCGCCGGCCACCAGAGTGTGGGAGGATCGACCGTCGTAGATAGGAGCGCTGGTATCGATGCGGTCATTTTGTGTGTTGGTTGGTTCACTCCTCGCCTGCAGGGATGCGCTAGAAAAGGGGGGGGGGAGTGAGTTCAAGTGGTGGCCGCTAGGAGCGTTGGAAATTATTTTAGTTTTTTGAGAACTCAAATAACGCAGGAGACATGCCGGATCGTTCCAGCGCCCCTTAAAACGGCAGTTTCGCATCTTGACCACAAGACCACTACGACATCTAGAAAAGGAGGATGTTTAATGTTGAATAGGTATATATAGTTATTACCGTCCCGGACATTCGGACAGGCCCTGACTTCATATATAAAAAATCGCCATTGCATGAGCAAGAGAATGTAAATACTCGCATCGGCCTACGCACTACACAGATAATAAACTTGTAATCGCGAGAAAAAAAAGAGGATGTTTGATGTCGAATGTACACATAGAAAAACACTTAGCACACTCTGGTGGCGGACGCGGGAATCAAAGATGACCGCATACACCAGCCGACTGGCGGCGGGAATTAAAGATGGCTGCCTACAGTAGACGACGTCGGCGGTGATGGAGAATGCGAAAAGTAAGAGTGGAAGGAAAGGGGTGGGAGACAAGGGATAAAATAAAGGAGGCCAGAAGGAATGTGAGAAAACCCCCAAGTCATAGAACGGACGAGAGAGAGACAGAGAGAATGAGAGAGCATGAGAAAAAATAATATTTTAATGACAAAGAGTGAGAAAAAATAAGAGGAATACAGGAGCATGAAGAGATTGGAAGAAATAATAGAGCAGAAGGGAAAAAAGAGAAATTCCTAGGGATAAAAGGGAAATACAAGATGGCCGCCATTGGAGAGGAATGACAGATCAGGAGATTTCGCCGTGACGTCATCCAAGATGGCCACCGTGGCGCCTAGGCACCGCAGTCAGCAGCCAGGTGATGGTGAACAGACATTTTTAACTACTCGTGGAGTTTATATATACTGTGTATATACAGCGTGTCTCTAAAAATCACCGACANTGAACAGACATTTTTAACTACTCGTGGAGTTTATATATACTGTGTATATACAGCGTGTCTCTAAAAATCACCGACAAACTCCGGGAGATGAATCCTTATGAAAAAGTAAGTAGAAAATACTATTATATATATATATACTATACATACACACATTCACGCGTTTTACTAAAAACTACCGACAAACTGGAGGTGATTCCTCACAAACAATTAGGAGGACAAAGAAATATATATGCCATATAGCTTAAGGCCTTTCCTTAAGGATTTACACGCCCTTAAAAGTGAAGGAAAAACCCATGTTTATCGCAAGTAAAACATGCAATATCTGACACTTTATCTCAGAGTTTGATATAATGTGTTAAACAAAGATGTGAAATCATTAATAATTTTTTTTTCCTATACCAACCCCGTTTATGAGAAAATAAGGGTTGTCGCCCCATTTGTGCATGAAAAAATGTGACCCTCCAGAATTGTGAATATTTGTCTGCTGACGTAAGCAGTACGGTTAATTTAGCAAAAAAGATTTGCCTTGTGTTATTACGCTACATCCCCGTGGTTTACAAGAAATGGATGTTTAATGTTGCAAACAGTGAATGTGTTATGCCTACGACATAGGCAACACGCAACTCACATGTTCTGCAGAGTTAGCCCCGGGGGGACATTTGATATACAATGCACTTCAAATATCAGATATAGTTAGCTCTCAATACGACCTGCAGACACTTGTGTGCTTCGTGTATGCATTAAGTTTCATACTGCTACACGGTTGGTCATGGAGTGGTACACATGGCCAGAGTTGACAGGCATGCTCTTAGTGTATGGGTGACGTGAAAGTAACAGACGAGCGGCCCAGAGTCTGTGCGCGGAAAGATATCCAGGCAGACATGTAATACACTACCACACCACATTTGAGTCATAACGAAACGACTGCGAGAAAAGCGAACGTTGCAGGTAAGGATAGGGTATTGTATTGTGCAATGGATGTGTCACGTGTTGTACGAAACCTTCAAACCACTGGGTATGTACTACAGATGCAGGCCGCCTGCGCACACTACTGCGCACGATACTGATTGTGGAGGAGGAACTGGCGCGTGTTGAGGAAGCAGCTGTCTATGAGTACGTGAGGTGGCACATGAGCTGGTGTCGAGGCTCTGGAAACAACAACTGCTGCACCCATTTCACTATCGGAGGTACAGGCTTTGCATGAAGAATACTATTGCCTTACGGCCGAATTCGCGAAGTGGTATCTGNCATTTCACTATCGGAGGTACAGGCTTTGCATGAAGAATACTATTGCCTTACGGCCGAATTCGCGAAGTGGTATCTGTAACAGTATGCCAGTTTGCATATCCTGTACACCGATGAAGTAATTTGCACGCGTGATGTAATGCACAATGTACACAACATGCATGTGTGGTCCGGTGGCAATCCCAGTACGAACCCGTACGTCCGGTTACCAGGAACGATTTTCCGTGGATGTGTAGTGGGGTCAAGTTGGCGATACGTTACTTGGACCGCACTTACTGCCACAACGGCTCACCGGGGACACCTACCTGGCATCTCTGCAAGAAACATTCCTGGATTGCAGGGAGATGTCCCGCTTGACGTCCGTCGACGTATGTCGCTACAACATGACGGCGCGCCGGTACACTTCGCTATCACTGTGCGCGAGTACTTGACAGTAACATTTGGTGATCACTGGAATGGACGAGTAGGTCCCGTGACATGGCCTGCAAGATCCCCGGATCTCAAGCCACTGGATTTTTTTTATCGTTTTGGGCCACAATAAATCGCGTGTGTAGACGATCTCGTTCGGAGAATAATCGGTGCTGCTGATCACATTCGAGTGATGAATGGTGTGTTCAGAAACGCGCGCCAGTCAATGTCTCGGAGATGCAATGCCTTTATTGCATCTGGTGGCATGACGTTCTAACAGTTCCTATGATCTCTCAATTCTCTTGCCGTGTGTCAATTTCGCAGTCCTGTTCATCAATGTGCCCCTTCAGTGCTACCTCTGTATCGCTTCATGTGTGTTGAGTGTTGCCTATGTCGCAGGCATAACACATTCACTGTTTAAAACATTAAAAAAGCATTTCTCGAAAACCGTGGGGTGTAGTGTAACAACACAAGGCAAACTTTTTTTTTGTTAAATTATAAATAATACTTACGTCAGCCGATAAATCTTCACAAATTCTGGAGGGTCACATTTTTTTTCATGCACAAATGGGGTGCTAACATTTATTTGCTCATAGACGGGGCTCTATAGCAAACCAATTTATCATGGATTCCACATCTTTGTTTGATAACACATTATAACAAAACGCTGAAATTAAGCTCAGACACTATGTGTTTTATTTGCAAAAAACGTCAGTTTAACCTCCACATTTAAGGGCATGTACACCCTTAAGGAATGACCTTAAGCTATAGGTCGTATATATATNACGTCAGTTTAACCTCCACATTTAAGGGCATGTACACCCTTAAGGAATGACCTTAAGCTATAGGTCGTATATATATCCCCCCTAATTTATTGTGAGGAATCACCTGCCGGTGATTGTCGGTGAATTTTAGTAACACGTTATATATAATGATAATATGTTACATATGGAGCACTCAAATTTCTAATGCAGTCACAAATTTTACCAGTGTTCTATGAAGTCAAATACATACTGTATACTAGTAAAATGAGTTGAGAAAAATCCACTTTTTTCCAGATGACCTTAAAGCGTATCGTTTTAGATTTGTCAGTAACATGTCAGTATATAGACACATTAAAAATATGCGTTAACCCTCCAAATCATTAAAACTTAATTGACCTTCCCCTTTCCGCTGTTGACTACCTATCAATGGACGCTTTTGGGTTCAAACGAAGACATTTTGTACTTTCAGATTTGCTAGCTGGTATTCCCATAATGCATCAGCAGACTTTGCTATCACAATAATGACAGTAGGTGAACAGTATTTCCGCACACACAGAGTGTCTACTTAGTTATTGGCTTCGCTGACAAACTGACGCACAGCCATACATGTGAGTGGCTCATTGGAAACCACAGGCGATGCGAGTCGGTAGTCGGGAAGCAGGCCACTTGCCAGCTAGTGCCCCGTTATCGATCCTGCCGGCCCTCGCTGTGAAGCAGTAACACATCCTTATCGCGGCCAGTTTTATCTCCACACTTGGTCTCTGCGGGGTTAACGGTCCCTCCTGTGCTGTGCCATGCTNNNGGGGGGGGGGGTGGAGTGGGGAGTATGCCCACGTCCACTGCCCATCTCATGCCAGCCTTTCCCAGCTGGACTCCTCCGAGAATCGCTTTTGCACTCCAGCGCGCGCCATCGTTACCAGACCGCTTTTTGCAACGCGTTTTCGTTTTTGCCCTGCCCCCTTTTTTTCTCCCCCAACCACCCATCGGGTTATTCCCTGATATCAAAATGCCCAGCTTTTTAACCCAAAACAAAGTGCCATAAGCAATCATTATTTTNAGTATTTTATTATGTGTGTGTGTGTGTGTGTGCAATTGTGTTGTTCTGAAAAAGAAAAATTATAACGTGGGCAGTGGTTGTTGATATTGGATTGTGAGAGTAATTGAAACTGTCACTATTTCATTAAAGTAAAGTGGGTTTATTGGGGGCTCTTTAGCTTAGTGCAGCGTCTGCTTTTAAAACTTCCTTCTTCATATCACAACCCTGATATCTGGGAACAGGGCCCGTAATGGATCGCCAGAGGAGTTGGGACGTCTTCCTTAAAAACGGCGTGCATGTAACTCACGGGCATGGCAGGGAAGAGACTGGGGCTATTTAATTCATGCATGACGTCATGCCCAGAAATGCGGGTGTTTAGAGTCAAGAGTGTGTCGAAAAGTTTTTAATGCATCGCAGCGCCGGCGCACTAGCAACCATCTTGCAAAAGTCTTGTTGGGTGGCAGTTGTTGCAAGTACCTGCCATTACGTCAGAATTCATGTTTAATGCAAATTGTATCTAATTTGTTGCAGTCAACTACAGAATGTTTCACTCGCTCTTGGCCTCTGATGTTCACTCATAGAAGTCGAACTATTGGTTACAGTGTAATGAAGTGTGTTACGAACATTGTTTGTTGTATGAGAAGCACAATGATGTCGTTGGAGGTGGTGCCGCGAGTCCTTGCCTAGGCATGCGCCTGCGTCTTCTGGACCTATTCGACCGTTAAATGCCGCCTATACAGAGGACATGTGCCTTCAGTTTGAGTACTTGTCCCTGCTGTGGTGACACACCTGATAATGGTACGTGTGTGGGTCGGTAATCAATGGAGTAGCGTGTGTTTATCACCCACACGTAAGAGGAAGAGCTATTAATGGCATGCTTGCGACAACTTATTGCACAGTTTGGAGGCCGAATACCGCCTGCGAAGTCGTCAATTCAATATTTGTTAAAGAAATTGGAAATGATAGGAACATGGTTGGATATTGCAGCTTTCGTCAAAGTAGCCGTTGCGTAGATTGTCGTAGGGAACTGGATTTTCCACAAGGACATGTCAACGAGCTGCCAAAAAAGCAAACCAGCGTGCATAGCGTTATACCGCTGTGCAATAATTGCAACCTCCCGACAAAGCCAAATGTCTCTTATTGTTATTGGTTCCAGCAATTTGTCAATGCACAACCGGCAATCCTTGGCCACATGTGGTTCTCCAAAGGAGCGTGGTTCTACCTCTGGGCCGTTAATTCCCAGAATATCCGGCTTTAGGCTACAGAGAATTACCCCACTGTGCATGAAACACATCTTCATTATGGAAAAATTACAATGCGGTGTGCCTTTTCAATGCGCCGCATTATTGGCCCCGTCTTTCTATACACGTTGGATACAGGTTTTAAGGCCCGAAGGCCAGCACACCCTCCATCCTCCCGCACTGCAACTGTACTCGGATNGTGGTGTGCCTTTTCAATGCGCCGCATTATTGGCCCCGTCTTTCTAGACACGTTGGATACAGGTTTTAAGGCCCAAAGGCCAGCACACCCTCCATCCTCCCGCACTGCAACTGTACTCGGATGAGTAAGACAGTGCACGGCACTTTCTCCTCTTGGTCTCTTCGGGCCATTCACTTTCTTAATGCCGTTACTCGGTTTATCTACCGGTTTTCTCAAAACCTGTCCTCCTCACCAATCAGAGATACTCCGACGTTCTTTTATGAAGCCTTTACCTGAGTACCCCTTTATGGGTCATCAGAAATTTGTTCTCTTTGCCAAATATCATACTCTTCTAGTCTCTTGCCTATTTTTGTGGCGAATTGGTTCCACAGTTTATTGAGAACTTTGTTTGTCATTACATTTTCCATGTCTAAGTGAATGCCCTTTTCTTCCATCTCTTCCTCCAGCCAGCTCCTGATGTCTTCTGTCTTCAGACATTCCATTATAACATGCTGGACTGTGTCGTCCACTCCGCATGCGTCACACAGTGGAGATCCCACGAGTCGGAGGCTGTGCAGCTTCGCTTTGAAATTTCCATGTCCAGTGTACAGTTGCATGCTGTAATGGTTGATGGATATCCACTTACAGTCCATTCTTGTTCTTACGCTTGGGATCAGTTCGTAAGTGTACCGACCCTTCTCCGATGTATCCCATCTGTGCTGCCACTGGTCCATGATTTCATCCATTATTACGTCCTTGGAATCTTTGGTCAGCCTCGCGACTCGAGATCTCTCCACTGTGAGACCTCTGTACTTTACCAATAAGTCAATTGGCAGTACTCCAACCAATACTGGGAGCGACTCGTTAGGGACTGTTTTATATGCCTTTGCAACGGTCAGCAGTGCCGCCCTCTGAGCACTGATGAGCCTCCTTTTATGTCGGGTTAACTCGGCTCTGTGGTACCACATCACAGCACCGTATGTCACAATTGCCTCAAAGATGGCTCGATAAATTGTTCTGAGGGTCGAGTAGCTCAAACCCCAACTGGTGTTACCAATTCGTTTCAGTTTCTGAAATACCACTATGGCCTTTCGAGAAACATACTCCACATGTTTGAGGAAGCTCATATTCTCATCCATGATGACTCCCAGGTACTTGAATTCGTGCACATTTCCAACCGGGCTCCCCCCGAAGCGCACCGTCGGCGGCCTCTTCAGCTTTCCTTTGAGTAACATGGTCTTGGTCTTCTCTGCTGAGAATTTCAGTTTGGCAGTTTTTGCCCAGGTGTTGATTTTTTCCATTATGTCAGCAGCTTTCATTTCTAGCACGCTTCTTGATTTGCCAGAGATCAAGACAAGTCCATCATCTGCATATCCGAACACAGTGCACCCCGGTGGGAGGCCCAGCTCTAAAAATCCATCGAACAGGACGTTCCACAGGATCGGACCGAGGACCGAACCCTGCGGGCAGCCCTTCGTTAAGCGCTTCTTCACTTGCATGGTTTTTGCAGAGTAAAGACTCCACCTGTTATCAAAGAAATCTTGTGTGACCCTGTACAGATTAGCTGGGCATCTTTTCCTCTTGAGTTGCCACATTACTTCCGGCCACCAGGCATTGTCAAAGGCTCCCGAGATATCCAAGAACACCCCCATGACGTACTTTTCAGGATTCTCCCTTATAGCCTTCATTACGTCATGGAGAGCGAAGTCGGTACCTGTGCCCTTTCTAAAGCCGTATTGCTTTTCACTTAATGTGCCCTCAGCTTCTAGGGCCATTATCAGTCTTCTGTTGATTAGTTTTTCATAAACTTTGCCCAGTACCGGAAGCAATGTCAAAGGACGGTACGATTTAGGGTCATAAAGTTTCTTATTATTACCTTTATATAGCACTCTCAAGCACCCAAGTTTCCAAGGGGAAGGGAACACTCCATCTCTCAGACAATCATTGAAGATCTTGAGAAGAACTTTCTTTATCCGTGAGTAGCACCTTTTGAGAATTTCTGCTGTAATTCCATCTAATCCGGGAGCTTTTCCATTTTTCATTTGATAAACAATTGCTGTAAGCTCTTCCTCAGAAAATTCCGGCGTGTCTTGTTCCTCAAATATGATTCCCATTTGATGTCTTTTTCTTTTGTGCTCCTCCCCCTCTTCCACAAGAGAGTCATCCTGAAGGAGAGCGTGAAGCAGGACTTCCATGGATATGTGCTGTTCAGTTATCAATACACCATTTTCTGATATACAGGGTGGTGGGGTGCTTCTTTTCACCTTATTCACAGCGAGCCTGTACACTAAGCCGAAAGGGTCCTCGTTTCCTGCTCTAGTAACAAACTCTTTCCACGACCGTGCTTTCCTTTTCCGTACCCTACTGAAGTAGGCCTGCTTCTTGCACTTATAGATCTGGGAGAATTGCTCACGCTCCTCACCTCTTAGTCTATGAAGCCTTTTTCTTGTTTGGCGAAGATCCCTTCGTTCTTCTTCCAACTCCCTGACCCACCATGACAGGTTTGGGAGACCTGGTGTCGTTTTGCGCAGCTGTTCCTCACAGGTTCCCTTAATAACTTCTGTGATAGCGCATACTCTATCTTCAATCTTCGTACTTCCCAATGTTTCACATTTTTCAAGCCTCCTCAGCAGGGCACGGTCAAAGGCAGCCCAATCCGCCATATTGTGTATATATCTCGTTTCTCTTTCTTCTAGTTCAGGAGTCACCCTTTTCTNTTTATATATCTCGTTTTTCTTTCTTCTAGTTCAGGAGTCACCCTTTTATCTCCATGAATTTCGAATATGATAAGTCTGTGGTCACTGGAGCTCTCTTCAGTCACCGACCACTTCCTTACATAATCTTTTGCCCTTGCATTTACCACTGTAATGTCCAAATACGATTGACTGCCATGGGCCTGCGAGACAAATGTAGGTAGTTCTCCTTCCTTGTTCACTACATCCAAATCGTTTGTCAGTAGGAACTGGGCGACTTGCTCTCCGGCGTCGTCAGTGATATTGGAGTGCCACAGCTCGGACTTTGCATTAGCATCCGCACACATGATTAGTGGCTTTCCTCTTATTGTTTCCGCAATCACTTCCCATCTGTCTAAGTGCTCTTGGACCTCGTCCCCGAACTGGAAGTAAGAGGAGACCATCCAGCATTCAAATGAACCTTTTGAGATTTGGACGCAAACGTGATGAGTATTTGACACACTAGCCATCATTGATATGTTCATACTCTGGTTAGTCCCCAATACTCCAGCCTTCGGGTTTAAACCACAATCACATACTCTGCCCCGCAGGCCCATCACAGTATCGAACGGCACATAAGGCTCTTGAAATAGCACCACATCCAGTCTCTGCTCCACCACTATCCTGTTCAGCTCTGCGGCCACCACCGCCGACCGTTGCATGTTTATTTGCCCACATCTGATGATGTTTTTAGATTCCATAGTCAATCCTGGCGAGTTCTACGGATAGGGCTCTTTGGTAAGCCGGACAATCTCTGGAGTCCACTCTGTGGTCATGCTGCAGTCCTTTCTTGTGACAATTGACACAGATGTCTTTAAATCCAGTACCTTTCTTTGGACAGTTTTTGTATTCGTGTCCTTGGACTCCGCAGCATGAGCAGATGGACTCCGCATCTCTACATTTGTTGGCTATGTGGCCCCACTGTTGACATTTATAACATCTGGAGAGCGAGATATAATCTCTGACCCTGCAGCTGTCGTAGCCAATATAGATCCTCTCCTTGTCGATTAATGCATTTCTTATCTTTGGGTCACATTCCAGGACAATATTGACCCTATCCGTATCCCTCTTGCCAGTTCTATGGCTAATAGACACAGTTTTCACAAAACTTTCCAATTTGTGCCCGCCACATTCCCCATTCCTGTAATTCTGCCTGAAAATAGTTTCAGGCAGTTTACTATTATCCTCTCCCCTAGGAACGTCGTAAATAACGACCTTGGGGCCTCTTTTCATTGGGGCTTCCAGTTTGAGTCCCAGTTCCTTTATTTTTACCTGGTTGTTGAGGGACTTATAGGTCTCCTCGTCACCAGCTTCAATCATGATCCCTCCATTCCTGATCCCTTTCATATTGCGGATTTGGAGGCCTTCATCTTTAGGGTTTAAACCTTTCTTAATTATTTCACGAGTCTCCACGCTCGTTGTACCCTCTTTATCTGGATACACCAGCAGCACCTTTTTGGTGGGTTTAGGCTTAATTGCATCAGTACCTGCGGCCTGTGCATAGCTCTTAATGCTCGGTACTTCTTGTTTTGCTGGAGGTGCCATCATCGAGCTTGTCCTGTTTCCTTTGGTTGTTTGTTGCAGGTTTCCAATTAACTTTGCATTTTCCATTAATGCACTGTCAATATGCCCTTGAAGCTGGCTGATTTTCGGAATCAACCAGTTCGCCTGCGAACTGTTAATTTTTGAGCTTTTGCTCAAGAGCCATTCCATTATATCTGAGACCAGCTCTTTAGTCTCCTTGTGGGTTTCCTCCACTTTCTTCTCTATTCTTAGGATATATTCCTCATCCCGTGAGTCGCTCCCAGTAACTATCTCCTCTTCTGGGATTTGAAACCGAAGTTTCCTGTTAACTTGAGTTTCACCCCTTGATGTGCTGGGAATAGAAGCCGTCTTCCTTGCGGATGATCTGGGCACCTCTTCCAGGTCTTGGGTTTCCGGGAAAACTAGCCTCGCAGCTTTAAGGGGCTTCCCCTTTTTCCCTACAAGAGTGAACTCTTGTATTTTGCGTGCAGCCACTTTTAAATCAGGTCCCTCGTCCGAGGAAGAAGATTCATTGCCTTCTGATCCTTCCACTTCTGGTATCCCTTTTGTTGTCTTGTCCTCATCTTCGGACTCTAGTTTATCTTCATCGTCATAGACCTCTTGGATCCAGACATCTACAGTGCTGAGCTTCACTCCTTGAATACACTTCCAGATTTTTCTGTGGATTCTCTTTTTGCCAGGAGACATGGTGTATCTATCCCAATTAAATTGGGGGTCCACTAGGCGACTGATTGCAGCTTCAGTTACCTCTCTTGCCACATATTCGGCTTTGAGGAATCCAGTCAGCCGTTTCCTTTTCTCTTTTAGTGTTCTTGGTTTTTCTTCCATAACTCCAAGAACCTCTATCAGGGCCGGGTACGCCTGAACCCGAGGGCTCCCTGAAGACATCGTAGTGTTCCCGCGGCTGCGGGACCCACACTACTCGTACAGTTCAAACACAAATCACAGTTCAAAATACACTTACAATACACGTCTCTATGTGTGCTCACGAAAAGCAAGTCCCCACACTACACATACAATTGCACATACAGAAAAACAAGACCCCAAAGTCCATCCACCAGTCAAGCCTCAGGGCAGCCTGAGGCCGTAGGCCTCAGACTGGCTTGTATCCCTCTTCTCCCTCTTCGCCGTCCACAGGGAATCCCACTAGGGGAACACATTGGATACAGACTTTCATGTGGGTATCTTCCAAGAGTTTTTTGAATCAGTTGGATGACGTGGGACTCCGTACTGACTATTTTCAGCAAGATGGCGCCACTTGTCACACTTCCAACGCCAGCATGAGAGAAATTGTGCCCTCCTTTGAAGATTATTGCATTTCCGAACGACTTTGGCCACCCAGATCGCCTGACCTTACCACACCAGATTTCTTCTCAAGGGACATGCTGAAAGTGAAAGTCTATTGCGACAAGCCACGCACACTATTGTTGAACTGCAAGACAGCATTCGGCATGAAATAAACACTGTGACTCCTGATGTGGTGTTGGCTGCCTCGCGTGACATGGAGAGACGTGGATATGCTAATGGCGGCCATTCCCAGCACTTGCTGTGACGTCACCATGCTTCTCATACACCAAGATATCAGTAGCACATGTAATTACGTTATAACCAATATGTTTATATTAATTAGCGAACATCAGGAGCCAAGTGAAACACCCCTTACCTTCCGGCTCGGATACAGTAACCGAATAGCCCAGGCATATGGTTCCGTTGCTTCCGACGTCCACTATATGCACGTCCGTTACAACCGGACTGAAAACAACTTTAATAACCTGTGGTCGTTGCGTTCTCTCTCTTCAGTGCTGTCCTCCCTCCCTTCTGCTAAGTTGGTTCACAACAAGATGTACATACAGTGACCGGTAGTTAGCTAGGCAAGTCTCAGCGTGGGGAAGTGTGGTCACCGGAGACATAGGGGAAAAGGGGGTGGGAAAAGGGATGCGCGCGCAGCCGACAGCCGTGTACTGGCTGTTCGAAAAATATCTATAGCAGACAATGTACATGACTGAAGATGGAAGTGAATGGTAGCTCGCAGATATGCAGCAAAGTTATTCACAGCAGAGAACGGGAAATACTAAAAACTCCGATACTGATAGCATTTACCATCGTCCGCCTTAAGCATTCGCATATGGAACATATTTGCATACCAGCTGTATGATGAAATTGAGACAGTTTGTGTAGAAGATATTACGCCTACAGATATTTTTGTGTAGCTTATCTATTTGCCTTTCACTTTATGAAGTGCTTGTAGGTAAAAGATTTTGTAACTAAAGCTGTACTTTTTTTGATACACAGGGGCCTATCACATTCAGCAAAACCTGTCCACGACAATTGAAAGTATTGGGTTTTTTTGCGGTGTAAATTGCGATGGGTGCATGAACAATATGTATATATTTAACTGCCTACATCATCTGTAACTGTTTCACCATCAGTAACAATAATAATATTTACATCTGTCTGCTCCAGTTTTAATGAACGCGAATGGTCAACCGATGGAAAAAAAATAAAATAAAATCCTCACACACTGTGCACATCAGTAAACAAAAACATGTCTTAAGGTCAATGACGCATCATTCCTGGCAACCAGCTTGCCTGTTGTCTTAAGAAATTTGTGAACTCAGGCTAGAGTGCAATGCCGCTCCACCCTTTCTGTAAAAATGGAGCCGATAGACAAAATCTATTGGAGGGGAGGGAGGGGTGTTTTACTGCTGCATCGAATAATTACGTGAACTGTATTCTGAGTTATAAGCGCAATTAAATGACTGGATTTGCACGTGTTTCCAGCACTTAAATACTGAGTAACCTCGTGCTGCTGCACAACATGTCTGCCTTCCTCCATATTCCTCTCAGCTCACCACGAGCAACCACTTGTTGTTGAACAAAGAACTCGTGCTTGAGGTCCCGGCCTCGCAGACCACAAACACAAACACCAACCAATATTGAGTCTCAACAGGGGGTCAGCTACATTCTGCTAAATCAGCCAATTCTCCCAGTATGCACCGGTGGGCTGACGTCACTGGCCAAGTCTTATGTTAGGGTAATTGTCAAATATATTCATTCAACAGCACTACTTTTCAAACATTGCTATCAACTTTATATAGTATATAATACTATTATATATAATTTGTAGTAATTATTAATATTTATGATATTGCAATTTAGCAGAAAATCGTATGTTTTTTTACTGCACACCTTATCATTTCTGGAGATTCACTTCATTAATTATCTCGGCATACTGTTAATATGCATTTATACTCGTTATAAACTAAAAAAGAAAGACATAATGCTGAATAGATACTTTTTGTTGAATCCCATTACACGAGTCTATGTACAAGATTTACTTAAAATATTTATGTGAATTTTTTTGTAAGTTTGTGTCCTTTATTATTAACTATGTTGCAGTATGGTTCTTCAACGTACGTTATTCTTATAATATGGAATTTTCAAACTTTGTCTCGGCTAATGTTTTCCGTCCTGCTCGTATACGGCCGGCGCTCGACGGTTGTCGCACAACCATTAAACCTATCTGTACTGGACACCCCTCAAGACAGGACTAAGGAGTTCGTGCGCACAGAGATTCTGATAGTCAGTGAGTGGCAAATGGAGTATACGAAACAAACAACGTGCCATTTACAAAACCCTGTATCAGCTAATGCATGAACGAACTAAAATTAATATTGTGTTGGCTATTCTGAGTGAATTGCCGACCCACATCAGACAAGCGGTTTTTATTGTTAGAAACTAAACTTCGTTCTAATGTAGAAATGTAAAGGTGTTCAAAATTAAATGCACATTAAAACGATCCGTATTAAAATGAAACAACTTCAAACCATGGGAGATATTTCACGTCGTATCCCCTCTCCAACCATGCTTTCCATACACGCTTGATAGTAATTCCAAAAGCCTGCAGAAATATCGCAGGGTATTGTTTAAATTATTTTTTCAAATAATTTGACGAAATATATTTCAAACTCGTGTCGTTTCAAGCTAGTAATAGGAGAAGAGTCAACTTTTAAANTTCAAATAATTTGACGAAATATATTTCAAACTTGTGTCGTTTCAAGCTAGTAATAGGAGAAGAGTCAACTTTTAAACATACGGGGATCAGGAGGCAGGCCAAGTGCTGCCATCTGTTGAGAAACGTATTCGGCTCAGAGAAACGCATTCGGCNAATACGGGGATCAGGAGGCAGGCCAAGTGCTGCCATCTGTTGAGAAACGTATTCGGCTCAGAGAAACGCATTCGGCTCACAAGAGCATAGCGTCATGCCATGCGCGCTATCTGTCTCTCTCACGAAGCACTAACAAGCCAGAAAATTGAGATTTCTTGTGTAAAATAACAATTTTACGAACATATACCAATGGTTTTATTTTCTTGCAAGCTCTGTATAATTTTTTAAGTAACATGTATGTCCTTGTACAGCGATTTTATTTACTGGTAATTTCCTTTGCGCCGGTAATCGTTAAGTCTACGTTCATACACGCCATGTTGCTTTGCCGCCCGCTTTGCAAAGTCGTTGGTGAGTTGGCGAATGAAAGTGCGTTGTCAAGCAAGTCCCCGGAATTATTTTTANCCGCCCGCTTTGCAAAGTCGTTGGTGAGTTGGCGAATGAAAGTGCGTTGTCAAGCAAGTCCCCGGAATTATTTTTAGTTCAATTCTTAATGTATTAGCTGTAACGTCCAGTGTGTGATAAAAACTACAATTACCGTCTCGCAAATGTTAACCTAAATTCGCTGTCTCGGATAAAAAAAAAAGAGTTGGCAAATATTTATTTTTTTTGCAAAGTTATATATTTTTACTTTTATAACCTACGAATTTTTTCAGAAGATGTCAGTCTAATATACTTTAAAATTTGTTTAGCATTACAGTACAATGACAAGTGGATTAGCTGACAGCGTGTTGATATAATATACAGCCTCCACTTGACGTACCAGCTGATGGCAAAAGGATGCATAAACTAAAAGTAAACATTTGGCGCTACTTTCGTCGAACTGTCAAAATCTCNCAATTAACTTTGCATTTTCCATTAATGCACTGTCAATATGCCCTTGAAGCTGGCTGATTTTCGGAATCAACCAGTTAGCCTGCGAACTGTTAATTTTTGAGCTTTTGTTCAAGATCCATTCCATTATATCTGAGACCAGTTCTTTAGTCTCCTTGTGGGTTTCCTCCACCTTCTTCTCTATTTTTAGGATATATTCCTCATCCCGTGAGTCGCACCCAGTAACTATCTCCTCTTCTGGGATTTGAAACCGAAGTTTCCTGTTAACTTGAGTTTCATCCCTTGATGTGCTGGGAATAGAAGCCGTCTTCCTTGCGGATGATCTGGGCACCTCTTCCAGGTCTTGGGTTTCCGGGAAAACTAGCCTCGCAGCTTTAAGGGGCTTCCCCTTTTTCCCTACAAGAGTGAACTCTTGTATTTTGCGTGCAGCCACTTTTAAATCAGGTCCCTCGTCCGAGGAAGAAGATTCATTGCCTTCTGATCCTTCCACTTCTGGTATCCCTTTTGTTGTCTTGTCCTCATCTTCGGACTCTAGTTTATCTTCATCGTCATAGACCTCTTGGATCCAGACATCTACAGTGCTGAGCTTCACTCCTTGAATACACTTCCAGATTTTTCTGTGGATTCTCTTTTTGCCAGGAGACATGGTGTATCTATCCCAATTAAATTGGGGGTCCACTAGGCGACTGATTGCAGCTTCAGTTACCTCTCTTGCCACATATTCGGCTTTAAGGAATCCAGTCAGCCGTTTCCTTTTCTCTTTTAGTGTTCTTGGTTTTTCTTCCATAACTCCAAGAACCTCTATCAGGGCCGGGTACGCCTGAACCCGAGGGCTCCCTGAAGACATCGTAGTGTTCCCGCGGCTGCGGGACCCACACTACTCGTACAGTTCAAACACAAATCACAGTTCAAAATACACTTACAATACACGTCTCTATGTGTGCTCACGAAAAGCAAGTCCCCACACTACACATACAATTGCACATACAGAAAAACAAGACCCCAAAGTCCATCCACCAGTCAAGCCTCAGGGCAGCCTGAGGCCGTAGGCCTCAGACTGGCTTGTATCCCTCTTCTCCCTCTTCGCCGTCCACAGGGAATCCCACTAGGGGAACACATTGGATACAGACTTTCATGTGGGTATCTTCCAAGAGTTTTTTGAATCAGTTGGATGACGTGGGACTCCGTACTGACTAGTTTCAGCAAGATGGCGCCACTTGTCACACTTCCAACGCCAGCATGAGAGAAATTGTGCCCTCCTTTGAAGATTATTGCATTTCCGAACGACTTTGGCCACCCAGATCGCCTGACCTTACCACACCAGATTTCTTCTCAAGGGACATGCTGAAAGTGAAAGTATATTGCGACAAGCCACGCACACTATTGTTGAACTGCAAGACAGCATTCGGCATGAAATAAACACTGTGACTCCTGATGTGGTGTTGGCTGCCTCGCGTGACATGGAGAGACGTGGAGATGCTAATGGCGGCCATTTCCAGCACTTGCTGTGACGTCACCATGCTTTTCATACACCAAGATATCAGTAGCACATGTAATTACGTTATAACCAATATTTTTATATTAATTAGCGAACATCAGGAGCCAAGTGAACACCCCTTACCTTCCGGCTCGGATACAGTAACCGAATAGCCCAGGCATATGGTTCCGTTGCTTCCGACGTCCACTATATGCACGTCCGTTACAACCGGACTGAAAACAACTTTAATAACCTGTGATCGTTGCGTTCTCTCTCTTCAGTGCTGTCCTCCCTCCCTTCTGCTAAGTTGGTTCACAACAAGATGTGCATACAGTGACCGGTAGTTAGCTAGGCAAGTCTCAGCGTGGGGAAGTGTGGTCACCGGAGACATAGGGGAAAAGGGGGTGGGAAAAGGGATGCGCGCGCAGCCGACAGCCGTGTACTGGCTGTTCGAAAAACATATATAGCAGACAATGTACATGACTGAAAATGGAAGTGAATGGTAGCTCGCAGATATGCAGCAAAGTTATTCACAGCAGAGAACGGGAAATACTAAAAACTCCGATACTGATAGCATTTACCATCGTCCGCCTTAAGCATTCGCATATGGAACATATTTGCATACCAGCTTTATGATGAAATTGAGACAGTTTGTGTAGAAGATATTACGCCTACAGATATTTTTGTGTAGCTTATCTATTTGCCTTTCACTTTATGAAGTGCTTGTAGGTAAAAGATTTTGTAACTAAAGCTGTACTTTTTTTGATACACAGGGGCCTATCACATTCAGCAAAACCTGTCCACGACAATTGAAAGTATTGGGTTTTTTTGCGGTGTAAATTGCGATGGGTGCATGAACAATATGTATATATTTAACTGCCTACATCATCTGTAACGGTTTCACCATCAGTAACAATAATAATATTTACATCTGTCTGCTCCAGTTTTAATGAACGCGAATGGTCAACCGATGGAAAAAAATAAAATAAAATCCTCACACACTGTGCACATCAGTAAACAAAAACATGTCTTAAGGTCAATGACGCATCATTCCTGGCAACCAGCTTGCCTGTTGTCTTAGGAAATTTGTGAACTCAGGCTAGAGTGCAATGCCGCTCCACCCTTTCTGTAAAAATGGAGCCATACTTTATTTTTAGTGCGAGAGAAATGCTCATACGCGACCAATGATGGGTTTTTAAAATACGTTGTTTACGCTGCTGTTACTTGTGTAACAGCTTAATACTCTTTCACTTGTAATTACAAATCATACTTTGTGCATTCCGATAGACAAAATCTATTGGGGGNTTCCCGCGGCTGCGGGACCCACACTACTCGTACAGTTCAAACACAAATCACAGTTCAAAATGCACTTACAATACACGTCTCTATGTGTCGAGTGCTTTTCGTTCAGGGGTGTGATGTGTATGTTAACGTGTATGTCTAAAACAAGACCCCAAAGTCCATCCACCAGTCAAGCCTCAGGGCAGCCTGAGGCCGTAGGCCTCAGACTGGCTTGTATCCCTCTTCTCCCTCTTCGCCGTCCACAGGGAATCCCACTAGGGGAACACATTGGATACAGACTTTCATGTGGGTATCTTCCAAGAGTTTTTTGAATCAGTTGGATGACGTGGGACTCCGTACTGACTATTTTCAGCAAGATGGCGCCACTTGTCACACTTCCAACGCCAGCATGAGAGAAATTGTGCCCTCCTTTGAAGATTATTGCATTTCCGAACGACTTTGGCCACCCAGATCGCCTGACCTTACCACACCAGATTTCTTCTCAAGGGACATGCTGAAAGTGAAAGTCTATTGCGACAAGCCACGCACACTATTGTTGAACTGCAAGACAGCATTCGGCATGAAATAAACACTGTGACTCCTGATGTGGTGTTGGCTGCCTCGCGTGACATGGAGAGACGTGGATATGCTAATGGCGGCCATTCCCAGCACTTGCTGTGACGTCACCATGCTTCTCATACACCAAGATATCAGTAGCACATGTAATTACGTTATAACCAATATGTTTATATTAATTAGCGAACATCAGGAGCCAAGTGAAACACCCCTTACCTTCCGGCTCGGATACAGTAACCGAATAGCCCAGGCATATGGTTCCGTTGCTTCCGTCGTCCACTATATGCACGTCCGTTACAACCGGACTGAAAACAACTTTAATAACCTGTGGTCGTTGCGTTCTCTCTCTTCAGTGCTGTCCTCCCTCCCTTCTGCTAAGTTGGTTCACAACAAGATGTACATACAGTGACCGGTAGTTAGCTAGGCAAGTCTCAGCGTGGGGAAGTGTGGTCACCGGAGACATAGGGGAAAAGGGGGTGGGAAAAGGGATGCGCGCGCAGCCGACAGCCGTGTACTGGCTGTTCGAAAAATATCTATAGCAGACAATGTACATGACTGAAGATGGAAGTGAATGGTAGCTCGCAGATATGCAGCAAAGTTATTCACAGCAGAGAACGGGAAATACTAAAAACTCCGATACTGATAGCATTTACCATCGTCCGCCTTAAGCATTCGCATATGGAACATATTTGCATACCAGCTGTATGATGAAATTGAGACAGTTTGTGTAGAAGATATTACGCCTACAGATATTTTTGTGTAGCTTATCTATTTGCCTTTCACTTTATGAAGTGCTTGTAGGTAAAAGATTTTGTAACTAAAGCTGTACTTTTTTTGATACACAGGGGCCTATCACATTCAGCAAAACCTGTCCACGACAATTGAAAGTATTGGGTTTTTTTGCGGTGTAAATTGCGATGGGTGCATGAACAATATGTATATATTTAACTGCCTACATCATCTGTAACTGTTTCACCATCAGTAACAATAATAATATTTACATCTGTCTGCTCCAGTTTTAATGAACGCGAATGGTCAACCGATGGAAAAAAAATAAAATAAAATCCTCACACACTGTGCACATCAGTAAACAAAAACATGTCTTAAGGTCAATGACGCATCATTCCTGGCAACCAGCTTGCCTGTTGTCTTAAGAAATTTGTGAACTCAGGCTAGAGTGCAATGCCGCTCCACCCTTTCTGTAAAAATGGAGCCGATAGACAAAATCTATTGGAGGGGAGGGAGGGGTGTTTTACTGCTGCATCGAATAATTACGTGAACTGTATTCTGAGTTATAAGCGCAATTAAATGACTGGATTTGCACATGTTTCCAACACTTTAATACTGAGCAACCTCGTGCTGCTGCACAACATGTCTGCCTTAGCTCACCACGAGCGACCACTTGTTGTTGAACAAAGAACTCGTGCTTGAGGTCCCGGCTTCGCAGACCACAAACACAAACACCAACCAATATTGAGTCTCAACAGGGGGTCAGCTACTTTCTTCTAAATCAGCCAATTCCCCCAGTATGCACCGGTGGGCTGACGTCACTGGCCAAGTCTTATGTTAGGGTAATTGTCAAATATATTCATTCAACAGCACTACTTTTCAAACATTGCTATCAACTTTATATAGTATATAATACTATTATATATAATTTGTAGTAATTATAAATATTTATGATATTGCAATTTAGCAGAAAATCGTATGTTTTTTTACTGCACACCTTATCATTTCTGGAGATTCACTTCATTAATTATCTCGGCATACTGTTAACATGCATTTATACTCGTTATAAACTAAAAAAGAAAGACATAATGCTGAATAGATACTTTTTGTTGAATCCCATTACACGAGTCTATGTACAAGATTTACTTAAAATATTTATGTGAATTTTTTTGTAAGTTTGTGTCCTTTATTATTAACTATGTTGCAGTATGGTTCTTCAACGTACGTTATTCTTATAATATGGAATTTTCAAACTTTGTCTCGGCTAATGTTTTCCGTCCTGATCGTATACGGCCGGCGCTCGACGGTTGTCGCACAACCATTAAACCTATCTGTACTGGACACCCCTCAAGACAGGACTAAGGATCTCGTGCGCACAGAGATTCTGACAGTCAGTGAGTGGCAAATGGAGTATACGAAACAAACAACGTGCCATTTACAAAACCCTGTATCAACTAATGCATGAACGAACTAAAATTAATATTGTGTTGGCTATTCTGAGTGAATTGCCGACCCACATCAGACAAGCGGTTTTTATTGTTAGAAACTAAACTTCGTTCTAATGTAGAAATGTAAAGGTGTTCAAAATTAAATGCACATTAAAACGATCCGTATTAAAATGAAACAACTTCAAACCATGGGAGATATTTCACGTCGTATCCCCTCTCCAACCATGCTTTCCATACACGCTTGATAGTAATTCCAAAAGCCTGCAGAAATATCGCAGGGTATTGTTTAAATTATTTTTTCAAATAATTTGACGAAATATATTTCAAACTCGTGTCGTTTCAAGCTAGTAATAGGAGAAGAGTCAACTTTTAAAAATACGGGGATCAGGAGGCAGGCCAAGTGCTGCCATCTGTTGAGAAACGTATTCGGCTCAGAGAAACGCATTCGGCTCACAAGAGCATAGCGTCATGCCATGCGCGCTATCTGTCTCTCTCACGAAGCACTAACAAGCCAGAAAATTGAGATTTCTTGTGTAAAATAACAATTTTACGAACATATACCAATGGTTTTATTTTCTTGCGAGCTCTGTATAAATTTTTAAGTAACATGTATGTCCTTGTACAGCGATTTTATTTACTGGTAATTTCCTTTGCGCCGGTAATCGTTAAGTCTACGTTCATACACGCCATGTTGCTTTGCCGCCCGCTTTGCAAAGTCGTTGGTGAGTTGGCGAATGAAAGTGCGTTGTCAAGCAAGTCCCCGGAATTATTTTTAGTTCAATTCTTAATGTATTAGCTGTAACGTCCAGTGTGTGATAAAAACTACAATTACCGTCTCGCAAATGTTAACCTAAATTCGCTGTCTCGGATAAAAAAAAAATAGTTGGCAAATATTTATTTTTTTTGCAAAGTTATATATTTTTACTTTTATAACCTACGAATTTTTTCAGAAGATGTCAGTCTAATATACTTTAAAATTTGTTTAGCATTACAGTACAATAGCAAGTGGATTAGCTGACAGCGTGTTGATATAATATACAGCCTCCACTTGACGCACCAGCTGATGGCAAAAGGATGCATAAACTAAAAGTAAACATTTGGCGCTACTTTCGTCGAACTGTCAAAATCTCGCCTTATGCTTATTTCTGGGTTGCAAGTTTGCTTAAATCGTCCCACAAACAGTAAATTGACAAGGGGATCAGATAATAATGACAGCATGAAAATAAACAACATCGTCGCCATGTGGCCGATCAGCTGATGGCGGAAGGATATGTAGTAACGTGTAAACAGTGTCAGAATCTTGCCAACTTACATGGTGCAGACCATAACTGCAGGCCCCTGCACAGCCTGCAAGACCAACTAAAGTGTCCTGTGCTAATGGTTACGTACTGGCAGGTTATGTGCTTTTGCACACAAACGCTGATCCCTGCATTTCCAGCCATGGAAATCTAGAAAATGAAATACACATGATGTGGAGAGAGTAACGATAACGTAAGCTAGTACATATCCACCGACATTAGAGGCAACAAACTTTACCAGCCGGGTGGCGCCCCTAGAGCGGGATAACACAGTTTGCACACCTATGAAGTGGAAGTGCCCGACTTTTCAAGAATTATGAAGTAAAGTGAGATTCCTCCACCATCAGCAGCAATGTCCGCCACGTTTCACACACACCGTGGTTGTAGGTCGGTGAGCTCCACCAAGGTCGCACGCGTCCTTATAAATAACTTGTATTCTTTACGTGGAAACTAAAATTTGTTTGTAACAACCGTGCTCTTGAAGTCCCAAGTGCCCGTCGTCATATCTCCTGGATTTGTTCCTTCTCACCTGCGTACAACTACTTGCAACACCTCCTAAACCACATCGCAAAATTAAACACTTGTCCAGAATCATAAACCAAGTCACAATTACAAATAACTATTATAGAAACAACTATGTCCACAGTTATTCAACTGCAGTCGCCAAGCTGTAATGTTTGTGCACGGCATACGTACATCGAATTACGCATTGATGTTAAGCCGATAAAGCTATGATACGTTTTCAGGCCGAAGGAACCGTAATAGGAGATGGCAGAGAGATCTGAAAAACGTCACGCCAAGTTTGCTTGCAGTATTAGATTAGGGAAATCGTTTGACCAAAGCGCTTTCATAGAAGAAAAAAAAATACCAGGTTTTTTGTATGATTTATTCCACACTACGAAAATATACACACACGTTGAAAACATTTATATCGTATGCTGACATAGCCTTCTGTTTACGATGTGTATTCTTCTTTAAAGCAGTGTTTTGTACTATAACAACAATTCTGTAAAGGTCCTGGACAGATTGCTGTATTTAGACTCTATAATCACCGTTTGAATTTCCGAGGAAACAGAACGCATGTGAAGCTTGTTGATGTGATTCACCACAGCCGTCGCAACGCCCTCTTACGGCCATACGTGCCCTTGGGGAGTTTGAAACCTTCTACCAGGGCAGCCCCTTGCTTAAACACATAGCAATACTTTAAGTAGTTCGAAAATCGCTGGAATATCTATACTGATTATTGTCGTGCGTGAGCAGCTAACTGCCAGCACATGCTTAAGTACTGGGTTTTACTAAGCGCAAGTGAATTACTTTGAATATCCTAGGCACACTTGTGCGACGTCGATCTGGAAGCTTTTTTGAAATACGTCTCGTGGCGTCTGAACTGCATTTTCACTTCTCCTTTCTTCTCACACTCGCGATCATTTGTTATTCATTCCTGCAGGTTATCATATTCTCCTGAAAATATAAAAATTTCTCATAAACACTACATTTAATTTTTTTACATTTTCTATGTATCCTGCATAATATTTTCATGAAAATTTCAAGGGACAAGTTTAGTTTTAATGTAAGTAAAAAAAATAAAAACTTAATTTTATTAGGACGTTAACACGGTCTTTCATTAGGGAATATCCAAGTTATTTCAAATCGTGTGAACACTAAGATATGTGTGCTGCGATGATGTTTGTTAAGAACGCACTGACGTCGAGCTGAAAAACTCTATAAGCAAAAGTTGTGAAAGTTGCGAAAGTTGTGAATTAAATTTTGTGGGATAAGAAATAAAGAAACGAGTTTCAGGTGTTGTGTTAGAAAAATATTTCAAATGATAAAGTGACAAAGAAACATGAATGACAGTTGTAATATTCCAGGTGTACTCGTATTTTATAACCCCTCTCCCCCCAGTGAAGATTTCACGGTACTTAATACGCGCTAAATATGAAGATTTATGAATGCACTAAATATTTTAGCATCTTACCAAGTTTTTATTGTAGTATTCTTTTATTCGTGACGTAATAGAGCTTACGCAGTTTATCTGCTGCATTAAATTAACGGCAATGTTCACGCCAAATAAGGTTCGACAGTAAAAAAAAAAAACAAATATGAAGTATACATTTTTGTCATGCAAATGAAAGAATATAAAATCCTTAACGACATGAGTGAACTAGAAAATTTTGTTAGGCAGTAAAAATGAAAAGTGCATTAGTTTCGTATAATGGAATATGCAAATCTAAAAAAAGTAAGTTGGTTCTTCTTTATATAATTCCTTTACTACTCTGCCCGAGTTTTATACATTCTTGTACTGCGCAGCACATTTCGTCTTTTATGTTTAGTGCAAATGTAAAAATCCAGTTTTCCGCTGACATTTTCCAAATTTTTACAGAACATTCCGAAATATTTAAAAAAAACAAAATAATGAAATTTTATTCTGTTTTGATGATCTATTTAAATTTTGTAATCCGTACGCAATTTGCAATTTTAAAATTTGTATCTGAATTGCACCTACATATGTGTGTTTTAGCTCTAATTTCACGAAAATAAGGGGATATTCTTTCCTCTTCTTCTGCAAAATATAACAAGTAACATAACAGTGTAATTTACCCCTTCCCCAATCTCACGTGCTTAAAAGCTGAAAGAGGATCTTGCATGTTTTGGGAGCACCCAGAGGAAAGTCTCCGAATACCCAAAACTCTAGTCCCCCACCTTAAACACATGAAGTTCCTCTGTTGGTATTCAACAACACCTAAACTCAAAGGACCTGATGGCAGCAATGGTAATTAAACATGTTTTCTCCTTCAGTATTCTTTTGTCAGCACAAAAAATATCAAGTTTCTTAAATTTCTACTAGCAAAAATTATATATANTATGTAAATAACAATTTTATACAACAGTCTGACGATAAAGACCTATTAATTTTAGATAATAATTTGAACATGGATATCACTTACAAAATACAAATAAAATTTTTACCAGGCAATAAAATAGTACATTATCACAATAAATTTGTACACTAGATAACAAAATTTAAAATTTGCTACAGTGTATCAAATCTTGAACATAAAGGTGCTTGAAATAAATTAAATTTATTATCAGATAGTAAAATTACTGATTATCGTTGTTAATTTTTTTAATGGAATAAATTTAGTTTAAGCGACATTTAAAATTAATCTTATCAGCTGAAAACCAATTATCCACAGTTTTAATAATCACACGTTCTGACTATACCAACTTGTGACTTCAAATGAGCTCCTTTTCAAGCTCAGAACATCAAACAATCTTGATGGCGACAGCTGTACAGAAGCACATTTGTAATTCGGAAGGATAAGTTAGTAACGAGTGTGCAGCTTGCAACAGGGAACTGTGGGCGAATGACGCAGATCTCGCCAATAGCTGCAGCTGACGTGGGCCCTCAGGCAGAGAGCGGAAACAAGTAACGGGAGCTTAGTTTGAGTGAAGGTTAGTCAAGCGCACGTCATTGGTGGGACTCGAGTGCGTGAGTTACGACGTAAAGCTGACCCCAATACGACGGCGTCGCGACGAAACTCCGCTAATCTGCATCCAACTCCGATGTCTGCTTCTCAATAATAACAGGAGTAATATATAAATCATTCTGATTTGCATATATCCTATTTTAATGTATATTGGAGTAATAATAATATTATTCATTTATATAACAAGATTAATACCCAACATAATATTCTCTTTATCGACAAAGAGAATATTAATAATTATAATAACATTAATATTTATGGTAATTTTTATTAAAAATAATTATTTTATTTTTAATAATGACATAATGGGAATTACAACAAAAAAATTAATATTAATAAAAATATATACATCACCCATCAATATTATAGTAATTTTATTAGTGATGTATCTATTATATACTATAATTACAGTGTTTAATATTACAGAGTCAAATAAAAGACCATTACGAATAACATAAAACTAATGAATATACCTATACGTAAACACCACCCATTAATAAAAATAATAAACAATTCATTAATTGACCTGCCAACTCCAATTAATCTCTCATCTTGATGAAATTTTGGGTCATTATTAGGATTACAACTATCTTCCCTCTGGTAGAAGGAATGAACAAAGGCNCATAACTAATGAATATACCTATACGTAAACACCACCCATTAATAAAAATAATAAACAATTCATTAATTGACCTGCCAACTCTAATTAATATCTCATCTTGATGAAATTTTGGGTCATTATTAGGATTACAACTATCTTCCCTCTGGTAGAAGGAATGAACAAAGGCAAACCAATGCAACATGCAAACTCGTACTTTTTTTTTTCCCTCAGTCACGGGCTTGTTTTCTGATGAGAACGGTAGCCCAATCACAGAGTCCTGAAGTGCAGTATAAAGTTTAGGTAATATCCTGTTCACAGTTGACAGCCCTGATTAAAATCTACTTTTCCCCTAATTTTGTGTCATTCCGCCTCATGTAAACTTTGCAGTGCTGTGGGCCTCGTGACGTCAGTCAAATGAAAACGTGAAATTGTTGCGTGTTTCTTGAGCCCGTTAGTACTCCAATGTGTATAGAGTAAAGACCACCACTTTTCCGTTAATTTAAACGTTACACTCGTGATACAACTTCCTAGACTTGGGACTATTTTACTTGATTCGCTGCCAACTTAACTGGGAGCCTGCATGCAGCGAGTACGGTAGCGTATGTGCAAATAATGGATACTGAATATTTTCTGAGATTGATTTTGAAAGTGCTCACTTCATCGTGAGCTGCTTAGAAGACAGGAGTTATCCAAAGATTGTTGAGGCCAAAGAAACGCCTTACAATAAACGACATCTATCGATTTCTCCATTTTTTTTTTTTTTTTTTCAAAAAAGTGCATTCTTCTGAGACTGAAAATAGACGATATTGGTGTTTTGAGAAATCTCGGTTGAAAAAATAGAAAAATATTTCAATAGAGCTTGATTTGTTTTTCTCGTAATAACCCTGGAATTTGCGAATTCACACTGTTACTGTGGTCCTTTGACGTTTGTACATTTCAAAGAGTACCAGTCGCTTGTTTTTCTACAGAGAAATAGTGGCATCAACACTAAAATTCAGTTAACTGTTGAAAGTATCTCAGCAGTTTGAGCAAGATTTCTTTACTACCCGCTAAGTCCTGCTATCGAACCCCGTAAGTGAACTAAGATTGAGATAGACTTACCTTTCAGATAACAGTCGCTCTTTCCGAACAGTAATGTGCAAATAAAGTTCTCGAAGTCTCGAGTTCAGTTCGCAGCCAGCTCGGGTTTTCTCAGACATCAAATATTGCCTCCCTAAATTCAGATTTCGGTGTTGTTTAGTTCCTCCAACTTCATACAGCAGAGTGGAATGGGAGACCAACGCTAAATAATATTGCCTGGAGCGTACTGGGCGTCCAGGCAAGAACTGGGTAGAACATTAGTCGTCGTCGCCGCCGCTTTCTAGCCCAGCGCTGCATACTTTTTGAGGGTTTCTACGTCTTCTTGAATTAGAGTAAGTATTTAAGGCCCCCGTCTACCTGGAACTTTTTCCCACGTCTAGGCCGAGAAGCGCGGGAGCGATAAGGGCGACATTGCCACGCGCATCAAGTACGCCATCGCCGCTAAGCGCAAGGCTCTGAACTGGCGTGCAGTGTTCTCGTCGTGCTGCGTGTACCTATGGGACTTTCAGCGGTGACCATATTATTTTATTAGTGGGAAGTCTTTAGGAAGGTTCAGTGCAGGCCCCTATAGTAGTTTTGTATGTATCTGATGCGTGCATTTTGAGCTACAGCGCCTTGGAAAGGCCGTTTTTAGCGGTTTTGGAGTACTCTGAATTGATGTTTCTAACGTACGTGATATTTTGAAAGTACTTAACAGCTCTCGTCTGAAGTGTGTGTTCTTTTCGTAGATCAGCACGTTGGACGCACGCTTAATAGTTTCGTTGAAAAACGTGTATTTCGAACACACTGCAACGCAATTCAAGCGCCAGGTAGACGGGCGCCTTAAGAATACCCTTTTTGACAAATGGCAAAGTGGTGATCNACTGCAACGCAATTCAAGCGCCAGGTAGACGGGCGCCTTAAGAATACCCTTTTTGACAAATGGCAAAGTGGTGATCTTTTATCAACATAGACAGTGAGGCTTATATGTCACGATGGAAGATTCCATGCAAGACTGCATGGTCGCTGGTAAGGATTGTTCTATGGAAGATTTAGCCGACTGCTAGCCATTTTCATGGACGTTTTGGCAGTTAGTCGTGTGCAGTTTTCACTTGAAGGTTTGTTACAAGGTGAATATTTCAGTTATTCAGAGAGAGGGTGTGGTGGGTGGTNCGTGTGCAGTTTTCACTTGAAGGTTTGTTACAAGGTGAATATTTCAGTTATTCAGAGAGAGGGTGTGGTGGGTGGTGGTGATAGTGTACTTCTAGGGACTGCAATTGTCGTTAGAAATTATTTTGTAATGAGAAACAGAGACTATTGCATTTATGGATATTGAATAGCTGTAAGTGAATNATTGTCGTTAGAAATTATTTTGTAATGAGAAACAGAGACTATTGCATTTATGGATATTGAATAGCTGTAAGTGAATTCCGTTCTGTAACCACGCTTTCAAAGAGGAAATCAAGGCAAGTACAGGCACGTTTACTTGTGTACAGTAAGTACCGTGTGATAGGTTATTTAATAGAATACTTACTCCATACGTGATTGCAATGANACGTTTACTTGTGTACAGTAAGTACCGTGTGATAGGTTATTTAATAGAATACTTACTCCATACGTGATTGCAATGAGCTTAAGACAAATTATTTTCCTTAATTTAGTTGTGCTTATCAAGTGCCCCGCTTTGACTGAGGTTGACTAATCGAGGGCTGTGGTGGATGACCTTGAAAAACAAAACGAGCCTAAACTTACAAATTAAAGTGCCACGAACATGCACTATCTTACCCAGATTTGGAACACAACACAAGGGCTTGGTGACCCTGGGCAGTGGGCTCGGAGGTCTCTAAAGTGTNTCGAATCCTGGTCACGCTGTGGGTTTTAGCGTCGGTTTTAGCTGACAAGCACGGAGGTCGCCAAGACACACGAAAACTATTTCATAGTATGAGGCCAACGTAAATGCAGATACTCTAGTCAGCGCTTCGTCACGAAACATGCAACTACGGTAAAATTTACATTGCCATGAACCTGATCACTTTATTCATGCGCTGGTCAAGTCAGACTGTGAAATTACTAGGAAAGTAGGTAGTATACAAATATGCTCATGCTTACATTTATATTCATTAAAAATTGCAGAAGGCAAAGGAAACCATTTCATTATTCGCAAATGTTTACCTCGCTTTTTTTAATTCAAAGTTTTGATATGGGATTACTTTCAATCTGTAGTTACTAACCTCATTGGGAGCATTTCCGTCAGTGTTTCTGTTAAAATACATGCAGGCAGCGGAAGTGACGATTTCCAAAGGTTGATTGTCAAAGTGATCAACTAACCTTNGTTTCTGTTAAAATACATGCAGGCAGCGGAAGTGACGATTTCCAAAGGTTGATTGTCAAAGTGATCAACTAACCTTCAGCAGCCTATACGAAACTTCCGTCAGGTGAGATGAGAATGGAAGAGTTCACGGGTGACAACTAGGTGCGAGCTTCCATTCAAATAACCAGTGTAATGAAACCGCCGTAGTGAAACAAGTTGTGCCAGTGACGTGAGATGAAGAGATGCTGCAGGGAGCAGCAACCTCTTCTTCGCAAGGAGAAGCGGGCTGGCTATTACCGGCGTTAACTGGCGCGGACTCGTTAACATTAAACCGGGGCCCGNTTCTTCGCAAGGAGAAGCGGGCTGGCTATTACCGGCGTTAACTGGCGCGGACTCGTTAACATTAAACCGGGGCCCGTTCCCCTGCAGTCGCGAGCTCGTTGAAACCTCCGTCGGAGTAGTTTCACGAGGGTTTTACTCAGCCCGTAAAGTAACGCAGTTACTCGCTCGCAGATTAATGAAGTTGCTCCCTTTTCTCCTTTCATCGACGTGCGCACATTTTAGTGTGTGTACTTATCTTTCTCGCTGTACTGCCTCCTTTTCACGAGCGCGTAAGTATTGTTTCCTGTGAATGGGCGTGTCTTTACGCGCAGCGACGTATCTTGCCTGGCCCGTATTCTAGAGGTCCTGGGTTCGATGCCGGTTGGCCGCTGTAGGGGTTACTTTCCCAAGTGTTACCATCCTCACACCTCCATCTCAAACTTGCCACGCTCTCATTCTCTCGATTACGTCCCGCTCAGACTCGACAAATAAAATTATTGTTCCCGCCATCGCCACATTCATAGTTGTTAATTTTTATAATCTTACGTATGAATTTACTCTAATAAATTTTCGGGTTTTATTCTCTTAGTTTTCCTTTGTTATTACCAACTGCGAAATTCCAACTTTCACGCTGTATTATAGCTTAAATATTTCGCCAGCAATAGTGAGTACTGTTTTTTTTTAAGCGTGATTAATTTTATATTTATCTGATGGCCACTTTACACTTATTACATTATTGTTATTTAACCGCGCTGTCATTTTAAGCCCTGGAAGGCATCCTCATAACTCCCATGGCAGACATTACGTATCGTGACATACAGTCAGAACAAAAAGTATTCAAAAACCGGATAGTATGTCAAGAAATACAATGTCTTAGAGTGGTAATATGAAGGTAATTATTTCCACAAGATAATCTAAGGTTACGACTTTTAATCATCACAGCAATATCACAGAAAAGTCAGAATGAATTTAAGACATTTGAAACAAATGGTTCTTCTGAAAAACAAAAAAGTATGAATAGACTCCAGGTGACAGTACAATACGAAACACACTTTTAGTACTTAGTTTGATGACCTTTAGACGTGATGATTGCCTGGAGCCTTCTTCGCATGAATGTCACTAGTTTTGTGGTTACAGAGGCTGGAATGAGGTCCCACTCGGCTAACAAAGCTTCTAGAACTTTCTTGTTTTTCTTATCTCTTTTCCTGGTGTTTTGTTCCAGTATGTACCAAATATGCTCAATGGGGTTGATATCAGGAGGCAGGGAAGGGGTGTGAAACTGTCTGGGTGTGTTATAGAGGAGCCACATTATTAAGTTATTTGCAGAATGTTTGGTATCGTTGTGCATGAACATCCAGTCATCTGGCAATCCCATGTTTTTCCACGCAGGTAAATCTTCCTTCAATATGGAAATGGTCCATTATTCCATCAATGATATGAAGTTCGCAAATACCTGACTCACTCATACAGCAGTTGGTATCATGTTTAGTGGTTGTAATTCTTAATTTATTTCCCCTCCACACCGTGTGCTTCCCATTTGACCCTAACGCCTGAAATTGGCTTTCATCAGACCATACAACTACATATCTTCCAGAAGTCGTCGCTATTTCACCTGACACTGTCGGGCGGAGTCCTGTCGATGACGCCCACCCAGAACTTCCTGCGCAGTACTCCGCCACGGTACTCCACCACAGTACTCTGCCGCGGTACTCTGCCACGGTACTTTGCCACGGTACTCTGCCACGGTACTTTGCCGCGGTACTTTGCCGCGGTACTTTGCCGCGGTACTCCGCCANACGGTACTCCGCCACTGTACTCCGCCACGGTACTTTGCCACGGTACTTTGCCACGGTACTCTGCCACGGTACTCTACCACGGTACTTTGCCGCGGTACTCCGCAATGTTCATCATAGTACGCACAGTGCTTGGACAAACTTGATCACCCATTTTCTCACGTCAGATGTTATCTTGAGAGCACTTATTCTAGGTTCTGTTTTGATAGCACGAATGATATAGCGCAGGGTTGGAATTTCAGGTTTGCCACATCAGGGTCTGTTGTGTACATATTTGTACTTCCCAACTCTATCTGTTATGGACTGAACGGTCGCACGACGCCGACCGATGGTACGCGAAATTTCTGAAAGTGATTTGGATTGATTGTGCAGCTTATTAAACCTGTTATCTTTCCTCTGGCGTAGCCGCTCTGATTTTCTTCCCCATTTTTATATTCACCTTGGATGTAGCGTTGGAGTTGCTAAACACCCGTGCCGCACTCACAACAGAACACATTACTGGCTGGACTGGTTAACGGCGGCGGCCATTTTGTTTACTTACCTCGCGTGGTGTATGAATACTTTCTGGGCCATCGGCATGCAGCCTGTAACAGAAATCGTTACATAACACAGAAAAGCTAAAGGACTGAAATCAAATGGTGCAATGACTAGATAGATAAGATTCTCTGGAAAACTAACATCGCTTTTGGAATTAAATCACATGTGCGTGTATGAATGCTTTCTGTTCTGACTGTCTGTGTTTACGCAGGGCTAAGATGGTGCATAGAGTAATGAGTATGTTGGCTGCATTGCGAACGCGTCATGTGAGTACTACAAGTTTTGGCCCATTGTACGGTCTCGCCCACCTCCGCAGTTATTTATGAATTATAAAATACATTTGCTTTAATACTGAGAAACATACTTCTCATATAACTTATTGAGTACAAAATATCAAAGTCTCAATTTCATAGACGAGTAAACGGAATAAAAAAGAATGTCTTATCGTCGCAATTGCAGGCATGACAATGAATGCCACACTGTGATCCTAATTTGAAANCGGAATAAAAAAGAATGTCTTATCGTCGCAATTGCAGGCATGACAATGAATGCCACACTGTGATCCTAATTTGAAATGACTGAGGAAAATCTAGAGTTTAACTGTGAGATTCTTAACTGCCTAGAGTGTTACTATTCCACGTAGAAATTCTTGCCTTTTAATGCGTAGAAAATTAAAAAAAAACTGATTTAAAAGACGAGACATTGAAATAAGTCGATGGTACATGTAACTACTTCCCATGCTGTCAAAANAAAAAAAAACTGATTTAAAAGACGAGACATTGAAATAAGTCGATGGTACATGTAACTACTTCCCATGCTGTCAAAATTACCGAGGATAGGGTTACGTTAATATTTAACGTATTTATGGGGCAAAGAATTTTTTTTTTCTGAGGTTAATTTTGAATTTAAATTATTCTCAAACTGGAAATAATAACCCGTTACGGTTATAGAAGATGCGACAGTTGTGGTGAATGTCGCTGTAGGCCGCACTGCCCAGGCTCTGGAGGAGAGTTCTATTCCCGTCTTCCCTCGCCCTGCTGCCAGGGGATATTGGTGTTTTCCTTCCCGGGACACTCCGGGCGTGTTTCACGCTCCACCAATCATCTCTCCCACTCTCGTCCCGGCCCCCGCGTTGCGTTTCGACCGCAGCGCCGCCGGTCGCTCCGTGAACTACGAAGCCGAGAGCATGAATCATTCAGAGGGGCGTCGAACCACATTCGAGCCAGCCGCCATCTTCGTCGTGCAGGCTGGGTGTCCCGCCACCTCTAGCTTAGAAGACGGAGCGGCAAGACGGAAAAAAGAAGATAGCATTGGTAGTCAGCCTAAGTTCCGATTATCATAAATAAAGAACCCATCACAACATTCAGATTAATGACGACGCCTACTTGGACATTTTAGTGCGTTTGAGGCAGGGAAGCGCGGGAGCTATAAGGACGACACTGACACGCGCGCCTGATGTCCCTTCGCCTCTACGTGCAAGACACTGGACTCACGTGCAGTGTCCTCGTCGTGCTGCGTGTACCTACGGGACTTTAAGCGGTGACCCTGCCATTTTATCGGTGGAAAATCTGTAGCAAAGTTTAATGCAGGTCCCTATAATAGTTTCGCATGTTTACAATCAGTGTACTANTTATCGGTGGAAAATCTGTAGCAAAGTTTAATGCAGGTCCCTATAATAGTTTCGCATGTTTACAATCAGTGTACTACGAGATACAGCAGTGTGAAAAAGCAGTTTAGTTATGATGAAGAGCTCGGGAATAGCGTTTATATTGAGCAAGATCTATTGAGTATTTACGTCANGCCTACTTGGACATTTTAGTGCGTTTGAGGCAGGGAAGCGCGGGAGCTATAAGGACGACACTGACACGCGCGCCTGATGTCCCTTCGCCTCTACGTGCAAGACACTGGACTCACGTGCAGTGTCCTCGTCGTGCTGCGTGTACCTACGGGACTTTAAGCGGTGACCCTGCCATTTTATCGGTGGAAAATCTGTAGCAAAGTTTAATGCAGGTCCCTATAATAGTTTCGCATGTTTACAATCAGTGTACTACGAGATACAGCAGTGTGAAAAAGCAGTTTAGTTATGATGAAGAGCTCGGGAATAGCGTTTATATTGAGCAAGATCTATTGAGTATTTACGTCATCTGAAGTGTGCTTTCTTTTCGTACACTGGTATGATGGCGACACGTTTAAAAGTTTCGTAAAAAAAGACGCGGATATCAAACAAACTGCAACGCAAGTCAAGCTCCAGGTAGGCGACGACATTAAGGCGCCCGCCTACCTGGCGCTTTTGAGAACGAGAAGCGCGGAAGCGCTAAGAGCGACACCGCCACGCACATCAAGTACCCCATCGCCGCTAAGCGCAAGGCTCTGAACTGGCGTGCAGTGTCCTCGTCGAACTGCGTGTACCTATGGCACTTTCAGCGGTGATCCTATTATTTTAATGATGGAAAGTCTGTAGGAAGGTTCAATGCAGGGCCCTTGAGTAGTTATGTGTGGATCTGGCGTGTATATTTTGAGATACGACGCTTTGAAAAACGCTGTTTTTAGTCATTTTGTAGTACTCTGAAATGGTGTTTCTAATGTACGTGACGTCTTGAAAGCACTCGACAGCCCTCGTCTGAAGTGTGTTCTTGTCGTAGGTCAGCACATTGGACGCACGTCTAATAGTTTCGTTGCAAAATGTGTATTTCAAACACACCGCAACGCAGTTCAAGCGCCAAGTATGCTAAAAAAAATATCTTCTGTGTAAAACTACATAATAGCCTTCCTAATCACATAACACTACTAATGATATAATAAAATTTTAAAAAATAGCTTTAAACACTCATTTCTAGATGTACAAATGTTTTTATAATNTTCTTGTCGTAGGTCAGCACATTGGACGCACGTCTAATAGTTTCGTTGCAAAATGTGTATTTCAAACACACCGCAACGCAGTTCAAGCGCCAAGTATGCTAAAAAAAATATCTTCTGTGTAAAACTACATAATAGCCTTCCTAATCACATAACACTACTAATGATATAATAAAATTTTAAAAATAGCTTTAAACACTCATTTCTAGATGTACAAATGTTTTTATAATGTTAATGAATTTCTAGACAGTTACAAGTAGGCTAATATATTTTATCTAACTGTATGCACCTAAAAATAATATCCATGTAGGGTATATTGTGTGTTGTGTTTCATTTTATGCATTCATGTAAATGCTTTGATATTATGTATTCTGTCACGAGTATGCAAAATAATAATTACGTTATTTCTGTGCTACACAGGATGTCAGGTAGTTCGCGGATACTGACTGCACCACACAAATCTATGGTCAAGACTAAGAAGAAGATACTCTTACGTAAAAATACATTAGACGCTTCGTTGACGAGAAAAAACGACATGAAAGGTCCAGAAACCACTGTAGCAAACATGTGGTAGTCTACTTAGANGACTAAGAAGAAGATACTCTTACGTAAAAATACATTAGACGCTTCGTTGACGAGAAAAAACGACATGAAAGGTCCAGGAACCACTGTAGCAAACATGTGGTAGTCTACTTAGATAAGGGTGAGGTGATGTGGCGATGCTGCAAGTAATGTGTCGTCGTAAGGCACACGGCAAGGGAACGAGCCTAGCTGAGTAGTGCCAGAGCGGCCATGGAGTTCACACGCAGTGAGTACTGGGACATGGCAGTGGCCATGTGTGCATCCGGCGGCCGAGCTCCGTGCATGCTGCATGCATCCAACATGCGGGAAAGTACATTGCTATGGGCAGAGCAAACTCCGGACACTTGTTATGACGTTTCAACTGTTTGTATGCTGATGATGTACGCTGTGCTCAACGTGGAGAAGTCATTTTATCTACTTTAATGTCGTTTTCCTTGTAAACTAAGGCCCTTGCCCCTTTATACCAAAGAACATTTTTCTAATTAGTTTTGACCATAGATTCGTGTGGTGCAGTCCGTATTCGCGAATTACCTGACATCCTGTATGTTATTTTGACAAGGCCTCTAACATATCTGTATGTTATGATGTTTACTTAAAATAAATAACTGAACCAATTATTCTCTACTTACAGATTTTCAGAGCCCTTATATTAATTATTAATGCATTTCTCTGTATCAGCAAAATATTGCTACCGCTTGAAGTGCATGCACTTCTGCAATTTCTTTTTGTCGAGAGGTTACCGCGGCTTCAACTCGATAGTAAGTCATCTTTACACGATCCCAATAATGCTGCGAAACAAGCGCCGTGTAAGTAATATGCTTCCTGTATGTAAGAGGGCGCCACAATGAAACAATGTAGATTAACGGTGTTGGACCCCAAAAAAATAATTATTATTATTTCTTAGCAAATATTGTTTAGTTTGTACACATTATATGTAATAACAATTTCCTAGAATAAAAAAATTTACACTTAATGTTTTTTTAAATAATTTTGATGTCAAATTCAATTTTTTTTCTGTTTTGCTGCAGCCATAATAATTGATACTAACTAAGTTGTACAGATGAAAAAATACACAAAGTAATTTATGCTATGGGCTACCGTGTGACATATCTGTTTATCACCAAATAACAGTTCGTACATTAAAAAATATGTTAAAAATATGCAAAAATTTCTATATATTTAATTATTTTGTCATACTTTATGTACTGTATATTTACAAAAAAGAGAGGGCAATAATAATCTTAAACAGTAATGTTTATACAGGCATGGTAAGAATTTTGTGTAAAATATGTAAATAGGGAACTATTAGTGTAAAAATGTCGATGTAGTTTATTTGAAAACTAAATTTCGGGAAGGGGAGTTTTTTAAAACACCAGGCGTGCCAGATTTTCTACATGACGCCGCCTCCATCACCGCGCATCCAGGAAGTTTCCGAAGCCCGCATGTGTGTGTATGTGTGATAAGGACGGCCTTATTAGTTCCGGGTTGCTCGGCTGCAGTGATTGTTGGCAACCCTGCCGTAATTGTGCAGACGATTCTGCTGAAGCTGCCGTCGACGTCACATTTGATAGATTTATGCGAAATGTGACGTGGTGATGGTCCAGTCGAGACATGGCGTAGAAATAAAATCGCGCGAAAATTTTTAAGTGAACGACAACAAAACATTTAAGTTACTTTCGTAAAATATTTTTTTATTTTATATTGGCTGAATATTTGAATTATTATAATTTTTTTTTTTCGTTATGTTAGAAAATGCAAATGTAATTTTTTGTTTAGTTCGCGAAAATAAATACGATTTAAAAATTAAGAAACATATTTATTACAAAAAAAAATTGTACATATTACTTATACTTTTTGAAAACGTATAACATGCCACCAAATATGTTTGCCATTAGTTACTTCGAAATTAATGCATATGAACCGTATATGTCGTGGTGTAACATGTTGCAGTCTATTTTACAGATTGTCAGTCCACGAAGCAACTACATCAGTAACATCAAAAAACTTTTGAAGGAAAAAAAAAAGTACGAGTGTGTATGTTGCATTGGTTTGCCTGTGTTCATTGTTTCTACCAGAGGGAAGATAATTGTAAAATAAAACGAGGCCTCACCTTAGAAGCAGACATCGGAGTTGGTTGCAGATTAGCCTCCGTAGCATGCTTGTAATCAATGTGTTGATGTCAAACTTCCGGACGAAGGTCCCATTCCATCTGGGGAGCTCTTAGGAGATCTGGAAGTGTTTCTGGAGGTTGTGGACGATTATTAACTGCTGTTTCCGGCTTGTCCCAGGCATGTTCAATGTGCTAGTGTGCTCTTTGTTGATCACAAAATAACTACATAACTCCTGCCACCCAAACTGCCTTGTCTCACAATATTGCAAACTTTTTGTGAGGTGTATATTTCCTTAAAGCCTGGCCATGTTGTGTAGTTGGATTCAACAAGAGCCCTCCATCGTGTATTTTTCTTTGATATTTGTAACTGTTCCTTACACAGGAAGATATTTTACGAGCAGGTCTCAAATAATCAATAACGGCACGTGTAATACTTGGTTAATTGTAACACTCTAGAGAGCACAGCATACGTGCATGCCTGTTTCTAAGATCAGTCGCATGCGATGTGGGAAGTGCACGTCGACTTCTGCCGTGGCATGGACCGCGGTGGTGCAGCGGCTACAGCGCTCATCTCCCACCAAGGCGAATCGTTTCCGATTAGCGGTGATTTTTGCACGTGGGAATTTTCACCGAAAGATGCCGCTGGTCAGCGGGTTTTCTCTGGGATCTCACGTTTCTCCCACCCTCCCAGTCCGACGCTGCTCCATTTCCACCTCGTTTCACCCTCGTCGGCCCTAAAGACCTCGTTAAGTGCCGCCCAAATCTTTCCACTCTCCACTTCTGCCGGGGACGTCGATGCGGCACCCCGCACTCCACGAAGGTATCGACCGACATCCCTACTGTAATCGCAGCAATCTCATCCTCGATGTTCCACTTTAACGGTTTCACTGTGCAAGGTCTTGTCCGATACATCTGTCTCTTCGCCATACTGCACAAAAAAAAACTCTGATGAGGAAAGTTCAGGAGAGTTAGGGGAGCCATAAACCAGCAGTAGAGATGACGAAATCTCCGCTAAGCTCCTGCCGAAAATGAACAAGGTCGTGTCCTATTGTTGTTAATAACCCTATAAGTGACCCATATAACAGTTTCATTCTGATGGTTGTGGATTCCATCCTGGCCGGAAACACTGAGTATGACATTTCCGGAATCCCAGCAAAAGCTGGCGCAGTTCCTTAATATAAACATTACAGATGCTTGTTCATCATCGGAGCGTGAAAACTATAGAACATAAGTCTACATAATTAATGAAATCATAGTATATATATATATCTACAGATACAGCTTTTTGCTGAAATGAAAACTTTTATAATAAGCTAAACGCACAAGAAACTGTGATATCTTAGTCTCGCTCATCTCCCATCTCTTCGCCTGTCTCCTTTAAAGCTAAGAACACAAGCGAGGCCCGACAATAAAGTCAAATAAAACTATGCGTGTTTTATATTAAATTTCTCCGTGATTTTCTGTATGTACATCATTCTGGAGAAGAATCGTGTTTGTGACTGTTTGCTTCATCCATACATCCTTTTGTGTTCACAGAACGAGGCCGCGAGACATATATCCTACAGCTTGGTTAAGCCCCGCCTTGTGGACGAGCAAGAAAAGGTCCCGTCAGCTATGGGCTGTTCGAGGATAACTTGACACCTTTAAAAGCCTCGCTTTATTGTTCCTGCTCGTTGTATGTCGTCCTGCCACGTGTGAAAATTAGCATTGCCATATGTGGCCAAATATAAGTGTCGGTAAAATGTCACTTCGAAATTGCTAAGAATATAAATATGTTACAACCACGCTAATTATCGACCGAGTGTTTAAAAACAATAAGAAACCTATTTCATTTGTAATAGTTATAAACGCGCACTTTTATGAAGGCATTGCTTAGTTAATATTAGTAATGCTTAACAACACGTGCAGTGTTGCCGCACTTCCTCTGCCAGTGTTTCAAGGCAGTATAGCCGAATGGGCTTCGGGTTTGGAAATGCTCAGATCTATTGTTCATCAAGATGCATCGCTAATCAACGTGCAGAAACTGTACTATTTAATAGGTTGCTTGAAAGACGAACATAGGGAGCTAGTAAGTAACCCGTCAATTACCAATGATAATTATGGCATTATTTTGGCATTGCTTGCAAATATCCATGTTTAAAAGATATTGCATCTCTCACCTGTGACTTCCATATCAGGTAGCTCGTTTGCACGTTTTGTTAGTGTAGTTCAGGAGAACTTAAATGCACTGAGAGCTGACTATTTTCCAGTGTCTCTGTGGAGTTTACTTGTATTAAATACTCGTCTGGAAAAATTATAACCCTCTCTGCATCAGGACTTTGAAATGTAAGTTGAGTTAAGTTGAGAGATTTGGACGGCTCTTAAGAACGAGGTCTTGAGAGCCGATGAGGGTGAAATTAGGTGAGAATGGAGCAGCACCGGAATGTAAAGACGGAGGAAACGGGAGATCCCCGAGAAAACCCGCCGATCAGAGGCATTGTCCGACGTGATTCTCACATGCGAAAATCTGGGAGTGACCCGGCCGGGGATTGAACCCGGTTCGCCTTGATGGGAGGAGAGAAGTCTAACCACTCTCGAAATGCATCTATAATTCCCATGATCATACTTAGTCGCACCTAGTCGAGTAAGATTTATGTTATTTCAGTCTATATTATAAGCTTAAATACAATCAAAACAGAAAGTACATAATGAGATACGTGGTCTTGAACCCGTGAAGCTTGTTTTTGTAATTCTAAAGGGACAACTATGCAACCCGAGTGGACTGGGGAATATTTTGTACCATATAAGAAGGCCACTTTTTGGCAGCTCGGCGAAAGTAGCGCCACTGTTTACGTCTGACTACATGTGACTATGTATCCTTCCGCCATCAGCTGGTCCGTCAAGTCGGGGCTGTATTTTTTATCAACACGCTGTCAGCTAATCCACTTGCCATTGTACTGTAATGCTAAACAAATTTTAAGATATTTTAAGACTGACATCTGTCTAAAAAAATAAGTAGGTTATAAAAGTAAAAATATAAAATGTTGCAAATAATTAAATATTTGCTAACTCTTTTTTAATTTGTCCGAGATAGTGAATTTGGGTTAACATTTGCGAGACGGTCTGTTGTATCTATTATCACACTTCGGACGTTATAGTTAATACATTTGAGTTGGAAATATGTGACGTGGAATAACGTTAGAATTGCTTAAAAACGATTCACGCGTGTCTCACTTTCTATGGAAACAAGGAGATGGGTTTCGAGAGAACAATATCGCGTATAATTTACGTAGACGAACGATTACCGGCCGAATATAAATTACCTGTTATGTTATTTTACTTTAAAAATTATGCAGAGCTCGTGGAAAAAATATAACTATTGGCATCTGTTTGTAAATTTGTTATATATCGCGCAGAAAAGCGGTTCATTTCTGGCTGGTAATACCTCGCATAATATCCGACAGATGACGAGCACAGCACGTCACGGCGAAGTTTGAGCAACCCTTTTTTCGGTCCACAGATAGCGTTTTTTTTAACGTTGATAGTTCTTATATTACGGGCTGGAAATATATTTCAAATTCGTGTCGTTTCGTCAAATTATTAGAAAAAATAATTCAACAATATTATGCAATATTTCTGTATGCTTTTGGAATTAATATCAAGGACGTGTTGAAAGCGAGGTTGGAGAGGGATGATACGACGTGAAAAACTTTCTGAAGTTAGCACAACTTCAGAAAACTTTTCCACGTCGTATCGTTCTATTGTACATTTCATTTTGAACACCTATACATAACTACATTATCACGAAGTTTAGTTTTTAACACTAACAACCATTGTTTTGTGACCTTGTAAAATAAAATGTATTAATAAATCTAGGAACTCTTTCTTATCTGCGTATTTTCTGCTTTTCCGATGTGCATCGGCAGTGCACTCAGAATAGCCAACGTAATTTTAACTTTTGTTCGTTCGTGCATCAGCTGATACAGGATTTTGTAAATGGCACTTTGTTTGTTTCGCATACGTCAAGTTACCACTAACTGACTGTCAGAAAGTGGCCTTCTTATACCGTATGGACCATACCTGCTGATGCATGTCGGGCAGCTACTGACACTCCTACAAGAAAGTTGGAAAGTAGGGCGAAACAGGCAGTAGTTCGTGGGTGAAATAAATGAAGACTTGTGATGAGCAAGTTACGTCAAAGTCAAGAGAGAGACAGAAGCCAAGAAAGAGAGATTTGTTGTTCCTAAGAACCAGCCGAGAGACCGACAACAAAGAGAAGTAATAAAGCGATCCTCCCCCGAAGCACACCTTCCCCATCAGACTTGTTTTCAGGAACACAGTAAGTAATCCGAAGGTAACAGAGAAACCGTTCGTAACAAAGTTAGTGGAGGGTTCTAAGTTGCTACAGGGCTGTCGAAAAGTTAAACGACGATCAGGCACTTAACCAGAGAGCAGCGCAGACCGTGAAGGGTGTTTTCCTGGGG
>NQII01001709.1:349791-368893 GCA_002778355.1 Clitarchus hookeri | reverse complement strand
GGGGGGGGGGGTGCCCCCCCTGCCCCCACGGGGCACTTCCTCTTGGAGACAAGTTACGTCGCACAAAGAGCCGAACATCGGCGACCAGGAAAGAGCAGGACGAAAGGGTGGGTTAATTGACTCAATTATCAAGCCGGAAAACGTTATTACAAGGAAAGTCTTGCTTGCCGACAAAATGGGGGCGATCCGGGCTCCTCAAAGGGCCGGCGTCGCGACGAAGGCGGAAGTGGGTTGCAGGGATAGAGTCGGGCGTAATGCAATTCCAGCAACTCCCGCGGCTGGGCGAGTCTACCTTGGTGGGTGTGGGGGAGGTGAGACGCTCGTCGTGATAACGTCGGTTCCTGTTGTTGGGAGAGTAGTTGTATAGTCGGCTCACCGTTATGTGAACACTTTTGTCAGCTTGATGCTTATCCTTACTAGAACTAACACTACCAGTGGCCTAATGCACAGATAAAATAACACCGCGAAATCGAAGCACAAATAAGTTATGCTACTTTTTCCCCAATTCCCGCACTACTGTCAATAAAAAAAGCTGTTTGAACTGACACTAATTTTGAGCGCCCTTTCTGTCAGATTTTAAAGCATGGAAGTACCTTTCCTAATTTGCCGCCAAAATTAACGCGTGTATGTCAATCGATAAAATATGTGAAGTCAGTGCAGGGAATTGTTTCCGAAGTTAATTTTATAAATATGTAATGAACCATGGCCCAGCCGTAGTAAAAAGACGAAGGTATAGAAAATACTACTCCACTGACGCATATAAAAAACCCTCGCTCTTGAACGTTGTAGTCTCCTTCAATGTTATACGTGAGTGAGTGAGTGAAGAGATTGGAGCGGCTCTTAACATCGAGGTCTTGAGAGCCGATGTAGGGTGAAGCGAAGTGAGTATGGAGCGGCACAGGAATGCAAGGGTGGGGGAAACAAGAGATCCCCGTAAAAACCCGCTGACCGGCGGCATCGCCCGAGGCGAGAGTCTAACCACTACACCACCGCGGCCCCAGTATGGCACGTATTGGCGTTACCTGCTCAAGGGAATGGTGGAAGGGATGGAAATTTGTTTCAGGGTAGTGTGTTTTACAACATAACGTAGTCCTACCACCAACACCCTCAGACAAATGTAACATATTTTCTCTTACTTCAAACCATTTCCTCGTTTCCGCTGGTATGTCTTATTATCACGTGTGGTATAAAACATGTTTTGTTGATCTATAAATTATAGTATTTTATTTATAATTATTATAAATAAAAGTAGAGAGAATATATGTGTATTGGTAATGCCTAGTAACAAATAACTCTTAAGCAAAATATTAAACTGAGTATGACTTGGCTAAACTTTGTCTGCACGAGGCGGAAGTGGAACTTTAGAAGGGTTTGAGGAAAGTTGTGCGTAACCAACCACGACTGGACTAAGGCTGCGTTACGCGTCATGTGACTTACGTAGAAGCTGCAACTTCCAGAGATATGTAGCGCCAGTCTGCATCAAGATAGTTCACGACATTTTGTTGTCGTAAAGCATTTGAAATCAATTACCACAAATAAGCGTGCACAATAACATAAATACATGAAGTCTATCGACAAATACATTGTTTCAGCCAGTTCTATAATTTGTTTTGGCAGTTGCGGGAGTCTCCAGACATGAGGATATCAGTTATGATGAAACTGTCCCTCGTGTACCGTTACACCCGCCTCTTATGAACTTCTACGATAATCAACTCACAACTATTATTTACACGCTGCATTTTTAGTGCTGCTCTAACGCTGACGGGGCCGCGGTGGCTGAGCGGTTAGCCAGCTCACCTCCCACCAAGGCGAACCGGGTTCAATTCCCGGGTCGGGTCGCTCCCGGATTTTCGCAAGTGTGAGTCGTGGCGGACGATACCGCCGGTCGGCGGGTTTTCTGAGGCCTCCCGTTTGCCCCACCCTTGCATTCCGGCGCTGCTCCATACTCACCTCATTTCACCCTCACCGATTCTCGAAACCTCGCTGTTAAGAGCCGCCCCACGTCTCTCGACTCAACACAACAGTGACGCCTGATGACACGCGAAGGATTATTTGAGATACGCATGACACTGACATTGCTTACAATGTATTTGAATTTTGCTGCTTGAAGCTGACGCGCGCTGAAATTGAACCCCACGCAGGGTAGGCGCCGAGTACGCGGGGGAGGGGGGAGGGGGGTAGTTGCCCCACCACTTTTCAATCAGCAGAGGCGTCGACTGCCTGAGATGACAGCGGTTGGTCACTAATTCAGTTTGTAATGAGTATTTATAACTTATTGCAAACTGCTTGCCCCACTCTTTTCAAAATGTATCGTGTTTGCACGTCTTTGCGCCACCTAGTGCCGCGATATTTCAGTAGAAACTATTTTATTTGAAGTTTTTAAACTTTGTGTACATAAAAATAACGCGCGCGCAAACATTACAAGGCACAGTAACTGAGAGACAAATGGGAGGAGGGGGTGGAAGAGAGCGTGATAAGTTAGAAATGAAGGTGGGTGCCGTTACAGGCAGTTTGAGACTTGGCCTCCTCCTTCAAACAAGAAGTCCGGCACCGATGTGCAGGTCGCTTGCAATGCGTCCTCTTCAGCCACATTAAGTGTTTGACCCTGTGCCTTATTTATGGTCATACCAAAACAAATTCTTATTGGAAATTGAACTCTTGTAAAATTAAAAGGCAAATCCGAGGTAATCATTGGTATTGTAGGTATTAAAACAGTTTCTCCAGTACCGCAGCCAGTTAGAATAGTACCTTCAATGAGATAACTTGCTAAACTTTTTATTTGTAATCGAGTCCCGTTGCATAATTTTAGTGGCTTTATATTTCGCAATAAAATTATATTATATAAAATATATTACTTTAAAATTAGTTTATGAGGTGGCATGCTAGAAGGATTCAATGAATTAATTTATTTTGATAAAAATAAAGTTCTTTATGGTTAGAAAAGACTGAATTTTACGTTTGTTTTTACTGTGGAGTTTAGATTGTAAATACGNAAAATAAAGTTCTTTATGGTTAGAAAAGACTGAATTTTACGTTTGTTTTTACTGTGGAGTTTAGATTGTAAATACGCTTATTACTACTTATCTATTAAAGATAGATATATGCTACCGCTGACGTTTTTGTAGATCATTTAATTTTACACAACNCTTATTACTACTTATCTATTAAAGATAGATATATGCTACCGCTGACGTTTTTGTAGATCATTTAATTTTACACAACTATTTTGTACGTGATTTTGTTATATATCTGAAGGATTAGTGGGCGTATTCCATGAGAGCGCGCTGGCGGCAAACTTTTTTCCCGATTTGATTCACTAATACCGTTAATGCTCAGCTCATATAAGTGCTAGGGCAATTTTTAATACACACAAACCTTCCTTGATAAATGCCGATCATAACAGTAGAAACCGCATCCAAACCCATTGAGTGGTTCTCGAGATTAGCAGAGTCATGCAGACAGACAGACGCGCGCCAGGGACTTCATTTTATACTATGTAGTGATAAAAAGATTTCGTTAATTATACAAATTGAATGACATTTTTAGTATCATAAAATAAATGCAGTACATAGGTTTTATACAACCAAGAACAACTTGCAACTTTTGTCAATTTACACAATTTTAAACAAATAATAAACACAACTTTTGCTGGATAGCCCCGAGGTCCCTCCTCAAGTGCATAATAGGGTAAGGGCACCCATGAAGGCATGGAACAACCGAAAAAGAAAATAAAAATGATGGGCCGAAAATTGTAGTCTGCTTGAGATCATGCATGCACAGATCATAAGGGGGGAATGGAACAGAGTGCGCATGCGAACTGCGAAGTAGAGATTCTCCATGTTCCAACAGTGAACTGCTTTTCTGCCAATAGGATTNACAGAGTGCGCATGCGAACTGCGAAGTAGAGATTCTCCATGTTCCAACAGTGAACTGCTTTTCTGCCAATAGGATTATTAAACAACGTGTCCATGTACCTAAGTAAGTGCTTTGAAATGTTTGCACGCTTTCTCTTAACTGGTTTTATTGCAACTAGAACACATCCAATTTCTCAAGAGTATTTCATTAATGTAAAAGTGTAGGTCTGTTGGAAATATAAATGTAAACAAACACGTTCACCACTGTTGAACATGTGACGTCGACAGTTGCACTGGCGATGGGCGAGTCAGTGTTNTAATGTAAACAAACACGTTCACCACTGTTGAACATGTGACGTCGACAGTTGCACTGGCGATGGGCGAGTCAGTGTTGGGGACATGCGTACGAGACAAAACCTGGTCTACCTCATCTTTAGGGGATTTACACAATATTGAAAACTTAAGTAGTAAGTAGTAGGATTTGACAGTAAGTAGTAACCTCGCGAAACTTTAGTATGTAGAACCTCGTTAAGTCGGTTCCCTTTAACTCGGATCCCCGGATAACCTGGACCGATTTAGAGGAACAAAAAAATTAAAAGCATGAAGGTCAAGAAGCCCTAGGGTCACTTTTACAGGTTCGCGTTAAACTGCTCGTAACTTAATCTATCTTTAACGTAGACCTCAATTTTACAGTCATTTTTCACACTCTTCCTTAAATTATGAAAGGGTGTATTTCTTTTCGTTTCGTTACAGGTGCTAGCTCAACCGTATGTAACACGCATGTTCTTCTATGACATGCGTCGAAAAAAAGTTTGTTGTTATTTTTCATATGTTGTAGTAGTTTATGAGGGTTGAGGTTATATAGTAATGAAGCGGTCAAGGTGTACTAATTTTACCCGTGCGGAAGAAAGTGTGCTGGTTAATTAATAAGCAAAAAAAAAAAAAAAACAATTGAAAATAAACAAACTGATGCCATAACAAGGCGTGAGAAAAGTAAAGCCTGAGACGAAATAACGAGTTTTGAGTTCTAAAAAATTTGGTATGAATTTACTATAAAATGCAAACATTCCTCAGAAATTGTTTATGCTTCGCAAATAATTTAGCGGTGGAAAATTTATAACAGACAAATGTTTAACTTCCATAGTGGTCTCCTACAAAAATCAGTCACGTTGAAAATTCGTTGCTTTCATGTAGATATAAAACTAATTTTTTTTCGTATTTTTAAATATTCACCATAATTTTCTTTCAGTTATTGCAAAAGTTGTGTTGGTCTAATCCCCATACACATTATTTATGCTCGAAACTTCACTCAAAACCTTTCATTAAACTCACTAACGGCAACTTTGGGTGACTGTTAGTTAACGAGGGCTTTAAATTGAATATTAATATTAACAGGAACCTGTGAAAGACACTTACGGATGGATCGCTCTTAAAGTTCTTGTTTAAAGTATAACAGGTAGTTTAAAGCGAACCTGTAAAAGTGGCCCGGATTTTCGTTATCCCGGATCGGCTCCAGTCCCAACTGATCCGAATTAACGACATTATACCGTATACACAATAGAGATTAATTCATATTTGCCTGCTGCTTAAAAAAAGTGCAAAAACAAAAATTCAGCTAAATAAACGCTTATTTCAATTTGAATTTCAATCGACATTTTTGAAATGTGCGTTTTTATTGTATACTCAATTTTTTTCTAGGTTACTGCTTACTGCCAAATCTTTAGGCGCTATGAGATGGGTTTCCAACAAAACAAATGTATTAAAAATGATGCAGTAGGTACACTTGAAAACTGAAACAGTAAGAATTGAGCCAAATCAGTGGAACCCCGTGAAAATTGAGCTATGGATGATCAGTGGCAGATAACAAATGAATGATAACTGAATGTCGAGAATTCCACTGCCATAAGTCACTTGTTACAAGTTCATCTGCTTGATTCGCCAGTCGGCGGTAGCTTATCAACTGACTTTTAGTGAATGTTATTTCACTGGCTGCTGCCACTGATCCGGGTTTAGAGTAATCCGGGTTTAGAGCGTATCCGCGGTTCTCGCACGTGGAACTACTGTATATCTTCTGGATTTACCATTTACAATTCACCTGATAATTCTCAAGTCCAGCCTGTCTGTTTACTTTTATTCCTAACCTAACATCTTGTAGTACAACCATATTTAAGCCGAGCATACTTCAAAGCAGACATGCTCTAGCAGAGAAGCTTATTTTTGTGAACAACTGTAATCATAAGCATGTGCATATACATGCNTTCAAAGCAGACATGCTCTAGCAGAGAAGCTTATTTTTGTGAACAACTGTAATCATAAGCATGTGCATATACATGCCTTTTTTTAATATTTTCGTACTTAAATAACAGTTTCCCGCCAACAACACCGACTGCTCTGTTCTGATTGGTCGTAGCCTCATTAGTTTTACTTAAGAACTAAAATAGAACTATTTCTTCCCAACAACGCACGCGATCGACTAAGTGCGATTGGCAACCAATACTTAGGATAACACACTTTCAGTTTTTCTGTACACGTTGTAAAGTATAATTTAGCGCTTANTTCAAAGCAGACATGCTCTAGCAGAGAAGCTTATTTTTGTGAACAACTGTAATCATAAGCATGTGCATATACATGCATTTTTTTAATATTTTCGTACTTAAATAACAGTTTCCCGCCAACAACACCGACTGCTCTGTTCTGATTGGTCGTAGCCTCATTAGTTTTACTTAAGAACTAAAATAGAACTATTTCTTCCCAACAACGCACGCGATCGACTAAGTTCGATTGGCAACCAATACTTAGGATAACACACTTTCAGTTTTTCTGTACACGTTGTAAAGTATAATTTAGCGCTTAATTTTTCTCCTGTAAACCCAGCTTTACTGCTCACAGCTTAAACCCTTCATGGCACAGAGACGAGCAGCAGCGCTCCTGTGGGAGAGATACTCAACTACACATACCTGGCGTAAGGGACTGGATGGAAACTTCCCCGTACCGTATTCCTTCTGGTATGCCCGTACTCAGTGAAAGCGATGTTCCCCTAAGCCGCCTCTTCTCTCTGTCCCTAGACGCACCGCGGCGATTTGTCACCTCCCCGCCAGGACACGTCGAGAGCCGTGCCGTGGCAGGTCGATCAACGCCGCTATCGATCTATCGACACTGGGCTGTCAGTCGATGCCAAGAGCCAGGGAGGGTGAAGGGGGAGGGGGGGTGGCTGTCGCTTCCATCACTGCGGTGAGATCTCGTTAGGCGACGAAAGATCTCGGCTTACCTTCGCGGTAGAAAATGAATTGTGTCGAGAGTTACGTTGCTCTCGTTTAGATTAATTATTGAAACTGCACCGAAAGAAAATCTAGAGAATCCCCAGCATATTTGCATTGTTCTTTACAATTACGTAAGACCACATTATTAAATCTGTGACACGGCCATTAGTTCATATGGTTTTGTAATAAACAGTGTTAAAATTAATATAGTGCAGAAATTTAGCTTAAGAGTTGGTAGTCGTAGATTTTTTTTTTTTTTTNCGCAGCATATTTGCATTGTTCTTTACAATTACGTAAGACCACTTTATTAAATCCTGTGAGTACCTTGTTTAATCTGTGACACGGCCATTAGTTCATATGGTTTTGTAATAAACAGTGTTAAAATTAATATAGTGCAGAAATTTTGCTTAAGAGTTGGTAGTCGTAGATTTTTTTTTTGTTTCATTCGTTCGTATATTTTACTTGTATAATTTTTAGTGTATTCAAAGAAAAATCAAATCATGAAAATGGAAACAAATATTTAGATTTTTGAAGCTTGCTGACGCAGTTTCGTAAAATATGAGAGGAAAGTATAACCACTTTGACTTAGTTTAATCTGTGTATCAACTCTTAAAATATACTGTATTGATCCCGAAAATTCTTAAAAGACCGTTTCAAATTTAAAATTAACCAAATAAAAAATTATGACGTGAAATTGTTTCTTAACAAATATGTCATGATGAAATACCTGTTTTCAGAATATTTCGCGTGTAATCAAGTCCCATTTTTACATTCCTAATTTGTATAGTACAGAGCAGCGACGGAGACATTGCAAGCCATTTCTATTATTGGCTATTTACGGTAAAGTGACTACTTTTTAAGGCCCTGCCAACAGGCATTAACCACTAATAAATATATTTTATTGCAGCTTCAGACGTTAACTTTTGAGAGTGGTGGAATTCTTACACTGCGTTTATTAGTCACGTGGCAATTTTTATTTTAAAAAGTAGCAGAACGATAGCATTTGGCGGAAAGGAAAAATTTAACAGGGTCTTGAAAAGTGCTTATTTTATCGTGAATAGCCTATAAGGGCGACGAGATGGTAGGCGTGCGTGTTAGTGTCGCCCTTATCGATCCCGTGCTTCTGACCCTTGGACGCGTAAGAAAGCTCCTCCATTGACTAAGTATTCTTAATCAAGCGTTGAAAGTTTATTGTGAATGTTGAAGTACTTTGATTATTTGCAGGTTAAGCCAACGTCACTTCCCGACGTTGGAACATTGGAAGGAGGAAGGGGGAAGGGAGGTGGTAGGAAATGCCTAACCTCAGAATACTAACGGAAGCACTAGTCACGACGTAAAAACGGAAGCAGTAACGGCCAGAAGTCCCCCCCCCCCCACTTTATGTTTTTAGCAGATAGTNGTTTTTAGCAGATAGTGGTCTATGACCATGTCAATTTATAATAAGTGTATATTTAAGAATTATAATACATTACCTGCCGCGTTATTTTTAAAATATATTTTTGGAGGTATTAATGAAAGACCGCAATATTTTAATATAACATATTTTATTTTATTTAAACATACAATACAGAATAACAGAGAGATATATAATTAAAATGAGCGAGGGCACATTCTGGCCAAATTAGAGACTTGCCTCTTCCACCCTCTTCCCCCGGTACAGTCGGCGCCTATATAAACGTGATAATATTCATTACAAAAACTTTGATCTCAGGCCAGAGTTTCTAAGTTCTGCAGTAGGCCTATAACACCACAGTGTCACTCACTTCCTAAAAGAAAGGCGCAGTGCTATCCTTCAAGATTCCGCAGATATGGAAATGTGTAAACTGTGCAAGGTTCTAACTTTCTAATATAAAATTATTTGAAATTGTCAATTTTTTTTTAAGGGCGCAAACCTTTCATAGCAACAACTGTGGTTCATAAGTCGTATGGAGTTTTCTTTCTCACGCTGCCTGAGTATAATCTATTCGCGGTTTCTTCACACTTTTTGAATCAAACATTTGAAAAATAACCCCATGTGTGACATGTTTCGTTATTTCCTAAATATGCCTTATATCACAAGCATTTTGTACCCCTGTCAACATAAACGTATCTTTTTTTCGTTAAATTAAAGTTTCATATGTATTNTTATATCACAAGCATTTTGTACCCCTGTCAACATAAACGTATCTTTTTTTCGTTAAATTAAAGTTTCATATGTATTTTATTTATAAATTATAATATTTCATTTGTTAAAACATAAATAAAACCAGTGAGAAAACATCTGTGTTGGCAGCGCCTAGTAAGAAATAGTTCTCGTGTAAAATATTATTACAACTGAGTGCGCACGAAATCTGTGCTTTGTCCTTTGGTGTAATTTTGTATACTTAGNCTCGTGCAAAATATTATTACAACTGAGTGCGCACGAAATCTGTGCTTTGTCCTTTGGTGTAATTTTGTATACTTAGATAAACTTAGTTTGCACGAGGCGGAGGAATATCCTGGAAATAGAACTTAAGCAGGGCTTCAGAAAAGTGTGAAGTAACCGTGAATGGATTATAAGAGTCATCTCACAGCGTTATGTCACACAGTTCATAAGAAGACTGTGTTCTCACGCTCAGTTCTCGGACAGACGTGGCCGCAGTTCACTTTCAACTTGCCACGCGCAAAATTCATTGACAAATTCAAACATCGTGCGGGATTACTAGCGCGGTGGTTTTTTTTTTTTTTTTTTTTACGCAAGTCTACTAGTATGTCCACGGAAATGTTTAGTTTAGGAACAAGAGTTGTAAATCGACTGCTTTATCTCGTCTGATTCTTAAGGTAAAATAAGAAAGACTTATTTGACATACTTATCAAAACTGTGCTCTAATCTAAAATCGTGCACACACAAAAAATATATATACTGACAGGTTTTCAGAAAATTGTTTGGCGCCAAAAAAAATTGATTATATCAATTGTTTTATCTTGACTAAACAATAATTTATCCAAAACTTTTAAAATCAAATTTGGGAGAAATTGTTTTTAAACTATTAGGATTATTAAATGATATCGTGTTCATGATTTGAACCACAGAATATTGGCAGTTCCTAATTAAGTTGAGAGTGATCATGGATCACTTCTCAATCGCGAATGGTTCAACGCTTGTGCATAAATCCTGCGGATAATGATCTCAAGTCAAATACTGAATTTTAACTGTGTACTCCATTTGTGGTTACTTCTAAGTTCTAACTTTCCTCAAACCCCGCCAAAGTTTGCATGATAAGTATATAGAGTATTGTGACAGCTACGTCGAAACAAGGAAAACGTCTAGTTAAGTATAAAATAAAATACAACAAAATAAATGTTTAGTCACGAGAAACTTTTCTAAATTAAAATAATAATAATACTTTGACATAAAAGCTATACTTTGATGCGTTTCCCTATAAACATTCCAACTCTTAAATAAACATTGGCAGTCACATTAGCGCAATTACCACTGTTACTAAAAGAAAGTTTGTACACAAAGCTATGAAAGGTCAATTATTGGGCGGGATGTATCCTCCCTGCTATAAAGAAGCCCGTGGTTATGCACCAATAAGTGTGAGTTATCCTGCACGTGTGTTTGTGAGAGAGTGCATGTGCGAGTATGAGGAGGAGGAAAGAGAGAGAAAGGAGACTATAGCTTGTGGCCTTGAGCCGGTGTTGTGCGCACAGTTAGTTCCTTAAACCACCGCGAGATAGAGCGGCAGATACTTCGCATTGCACTGCCCCAGTGAAGATGACGTCACGTTTCTACCACACGTGGCAGTTGCAATTATCAACCGGTAATTTTGTAATTAGTAATCATCACAGGGATACCAACTGTTAGCCACGTACATTTTCACCCCTCCCCTGCTTTCCTTTGCCTGTTTAAGTAACCAAGTAAATGCTTCAGCTAAGAACTTAAATGAATAGCTAATTTTGGTTAATGTTATTTATTTTAAAGTCACTATTTCAATAATGATAGGTTACTGTTTACTTTTTTTTTTCCCCCACTTTGAAGAAAAACCTTCTTTAAATTAAGTTTATGCAAAATACGTGCTGTCAATTTAAACAGTACAAAGTAAAACATTTAGTTATAGAATTCTTTTTGTACTCGTTCGAACACTTCTATGCCGTGTTTTTGTAATATGCGTTTTGCGTTTTGTCACTACGAAGCTGACAAGTAACCAACTACCGAATCGCCGCTATATTACTTTTGCCTGTCAGAAACTTTAAATTGCACATACAGGCGAGATTATTGGAATAAACATATGTGTACTGCACTCAAAATAATGTCAAAAGCAAGTTCCCGAAATATTCTTAAAATAGGTATTTCATCATGACATCATATTTGTTAAGAAACAATTTCACGTCATAATTTTTTATTTGGTTAATTTTAAATTTGAAACGGTTCTTTAACAATTTTCGGGATCAATACAGTCTATTTTAAGAGTTCGTGGATTTTTTATTTTGGAGAAATGATAACACCAAAATAATAGTAGCATGGCATATGAATGTAGTGGTGTTTCGACTAACCTTACAAAAATNTGGAGAAATGATAACACCAAAATAATAGTAGCATGGCATATGAATGTAGTGGTGTTTCGACTAACCTTACAAAAATTCTAAATACAAATTACAAAAAAAAATCGTGGGGTCTCAAATTTTTTTTTACAGTAACTAAAATATTACACAATCTGAAAGTAGGGGAAGTACAGCAGTTTTGGACATCACAAGTGGAATGTGAGAACAGAATTTCTGTAGTCCTACGGCTGCAAACACTTTTAAATTTTCCGTTTAGCGACTTATCCTATTTTAAATTCCAGGAGAAACGTGAAAACTATTTCTCACTGAAATGGTGACACGTTTGAGGCTATGCATGAAGCTTGAAACATTACGAGCCGCAAAGCCAATAATACGTACGTCAGTATTTAGAAAGGCTGTAAACAAGGTGATGAACTAAGTTATAACAATACAATGCTAACAGGAATACAGTAAGTTGAGACTACGAGCAATTGTCTGGGGGTGTAGCTCAGTGGTAGAGCGCCCGCTTCGCATGCGGGAAGTCCTGGGTTCAAACCCCAGCTCCTCCAAAGTGGGAACTTTTTAACATACATNCGAGCAATTGTCTGGGGGTGTAGCTCAGTGGTAGAGCGCCCGCTTCGCATGCGGGAAGTCCTGGGTTCAAACCCCAGCTCCTCCAAAGTGGGAACTTTTTAACATACATAATATAATTTCTCAATACGTTAGTGATCAGAAGATAATAATTTACAGGAACCTACTTAAAGCGTTTTACTATCAAAGGACTTGGAAAAGTGTTTCCGCGTAAGTCTTACCTACACTACTTTGTCCAAAGTATACAAATGTTTTTGGTTTTATTTCAACGGCTATTCGTGAAACACACAAGTCACGGTTGATGTAGCGGTNTGGAGAAATGATAACACCAAAATAATAGTAGCATGGCATATGAATGTAGTGGTGTTTCGACTAACCTTACAAAAATGCTAAATACAAATTACAAAAAAAAATCGTGGGGTCTCAAATTTTTTTTACAGTAACTAAAATATTACACAAACTGAAAGTAGGGGAAGTACAGCAGTTTTGGACATCACAAGTGGAATGGGAGAACAGAATTTCTGTAGTCCTCCGGCTGTAAACACTTTTAAATTTTCCGTTTAGCGACTTATCCTATTTTAAATTCCAGGAGAAACGTGAAAACTATTTCTCACTGAAATGGTGACACGTTTGAGGCTATGCATGAAGCTTGAAACATTACGAGCTGCAAAGCCAATAATACGTACGTCAGTATTTAGAAAGGCTGTAAACAAGGTGATGAACTAAGTTATAACAATATAATACTAATAGGAAAACAGTAAGTTGAGACTGCGAGCAATTGTCTGGGGGTGTAGCTCAGTGGTAGAGCGCCCGCTTCGCATGCGGGAAGTCCTGGGTTCAAACCCCAGCTCCTCCAAAGTGGGAACTTTTTAACATACATAATATAATTTCTCAATACGTTAGTGATCAGAAGATAATAATTTACAGGAACCTACTTAAAGCGTTTTACTATCAAAGGACTTGGAAAAGTGTTTCCGCGTAAGTCTTACCTACACTACTTTGTCTAAAGTAATAACAAAGTATACAAATGTTTTTGGTTTTATTTCAACGGCTATTCGTGAAACACACAAGTCACGGTTGATGTAGCGGTATGACTTAATGGACACGAGCTAGATAGCAGACGATGACTGTGGATGTCTCCACGAGACATTGCGAAGCCGCACCAGGTGCCAGCATTGATTGAACATCGAATCACCAGTCTGAAATATTTTTTTAATAGAATGTGGAAACGGGAAGGGAGAGCTGCACTTATTCAGAGATTATGGCACAACTTTACAAAATAACGTACACTTACCACGTTATTGCATGCATTGACTTAACAAAATCAGGGTTCAATTTCTCCTCCTCCTTCCGGAAGTTTCTGTGGCTACAATACTGTTAACACCGTGGCTCCACTTCCGGTTTTGGCCGGCAGCAGCCATCATCCTTTCGTTCACTTCAACTCACGTTAGCAAGAGAAGAAAGTGCCTTTCTTTCTTTATCGTCATATTGAAATTTGAAAACCACAACTACGAGAGAACTTAACGTGCGTTTCAAGTGCTTGGCAGCGATGCAGAGATAACTTTCCNCGTCACTCTGCTCTCCAGCGTGACGCAGAAATGGCAAGAGAAGAAAGTGCCTTTCTTTCTTTATCGTCATATTCAAATTTGAAAACCACAACTACGAGAGAACTTAACGTGCGTTTCAAGTGCTTGGCAGCGATGCAGAGATAACTTTCCGAGGAGATTTTGTGCTTGCTACACTTCCATGCAGTTCTCAAAACGTTTTCTGTATTTTCCGTACTCAACCCCGACTGAGTACGATACCCTATTCAATTAAAAACTTTGGATCCGAATTTAAATCGATTTAAATACTGTAGATAATGTGCGTGCTTATGTCAGCTGAATGGAAGTTATGTTGGTTGCAATGATACAATAATACTGCTGACATAAATTTATGTTGCAATATTTTATTTTACTTTCTGCCAACTATTTATACTACAATTCGATATTTTCTGACGCAAAAACAACATGACGTACGTAAAAAAACAATGAATAACAAATGTCTGTATGCGGATGCAGTGCATGAATGTTAGACTGTTAACGGTTAACTGAGCACTTTTGAAATCAACCTTTGAAAAGCGTCTCTACCTCGCCTGCATATATTTTAACGGACACTCCGACTGGTATGCGCACAGTAAAGTTGGTACCTACGAAAAAAAAATAGTTCCCATGTTTTAATGCTGAATTAAAAGTGTTAGGCAAACATTTGTGAATAGTGAAATGGTTTCGTTTTCTAGCTAATTCTTTATGTATGTTAGTAAGTGTAATATTCTAATAATCACACAATTTCACTTGACCAACGCATGAATTAAGCCATCAAGCCCATGGCAGTGTTAATTTCATATATGGCGGAAGAATACGCAATGTGCCTGCAAGTAGATCTTAAGCAGGGCTTTGAAATGTGCGCAGTTTACCGTGAACAGCCTATCATTGAGAGTGCAAGCGTTTTAGTTTTGATGCGATTTCAGTACGGCACTCGTACATATTAATCTACTCCTACCTGACTGAATCCGATTCCACTTTCCAGGTGCACTGACCACGAGACTCGATTAGTTTTGAATACCGTTTACATGTAAGAGTACAAATTCAATACGTAAATTAAATTGAAACGAACATGGGAAAAGGAAATTATACTGATACTTGTAAGTAAGAAATTAGCATGCAGAACAGTATCGATTCCGTTTGCCGCGTGAGTTTGAGGTGTCTTTGAAAGCAAAGGGGGTGGGGGGTGAAGGTGCTGGGTTGGATTTGTGAGGGGTCGGGGGAGAGGAGTTGTGGGGAGAAGTACGAAACACAGATTGTTGCTAAATCTGAACACAAACAGCCACGGTTGAACGATCGGACAGTAACGTTTGGTTCACAATTGAAAGCATAACACTAACCAATAGAACATAGGTCGTGTGTACTAGAAATGAGGGTTTATGATTTCGTAACTATTGAATCACAACTGCGCTTAGTAAGTCGTGGAGGTACATGAGAGGTCCTTACATAGTGCGTAGTGAAGGGAACAGTTACGTCATTTCTTACGCAGGCGCGTGTGGCAGTAGCCAATCAGAGCACAGTATAACACTTACGACGAAGCTGTCTATTTAAAATGGAGGAACATATACCTATACTGTATATGCTGCAGAAACGAATAAATGTCGTAGGATATAAATTTAAGGGAAACGAGAGGCGACAGTGTGCTAGCAGAAATTTGTAAAGATACCAACATTTGCACGATCGTAGAAGCAAAGATTTTAAAGAGAAACTAACATGCCAACTACTTTAATCACTATTTATTTCCAACACAGTACGACATTATGTTACTGAAATCCATTTTGTGTGTGTCCAGACAGCCAAAACACTAAAACATTATTTACCAACACTGCCAAATGACGTCGGAATCGTTGTAAAATTGCATTGGCTAAAAGTGGCATGTAAGTATTCTCACACGGTCTCTAGTCGTGTGATGTTGTACTGTGTGTGCTGCGCTCTGTGCCTGTATTGTGAACCAACCATGCAGTCTGTCTCACGAGAGAATGCTATTTTTTTACAGTTTTTTTTCTACTGTTTACAAGGATCCAGCGTTGTGCTTCCCACCCCCCTCCCCTTTGTCAAGGTCAAAGATGATTACATGAACATACTCAGCTGACTTTCAACCTGACAAGTATGCCAACGGAATAATGTTTCGCCGATACCTTGACACAAGACTGTCCTCAGAACTTTAAGATAAGGGGGAGTCGTAGGTGCGACAGACTATATGCTGTCCACAGTAAAGAGAGCACTGCTAGGGCCCTAATTACTTTTTCTCTCTCAGCCATATTTTATCCTTTAAATCTCCTTTTACAATATATATTGCCATCCAAGTAACAAACACAGTGTTTATATTCCACTGCATTCGGAAGTTAACGCCTAAGGCTGAAATAAAATACATTTGTCGACTCTTATTCCAAATGAGAGGGCTTTCAAAAGTTCTCACTTTACCGTGAATATCGTATGTAACGGTTTGCCAGCTCAGATGACTTCCCTAGTGACAACCACGCGATCTTGCTGACCTTCACAGCCGCTGTCATTGTCACTCGTACGCTACGCCTTAACGACCTCAGCTCAACTGACTATTGCAACAAGGCTAATCAGAATATTGGAAATATCAGAGCTGGCAATGTTAACATTATCCTTGAAGTTTAATTGCGATGTGTGCGTAAAGTTCGAATACTTTGATAGTTTAAATTCACTGTGACCATTGCCAACCGTAATTAAGAAAAAATACACCAAAAAAAGGACGTCGGAAACAAATAAGATTCAAATAGTTGGCGATATCAAATATATACATTTGATTCAACTGAATCTTTGGTTGACAGCCAAGTTTTCTTGGCCCAACGCAAATGTTTTTTAATATTAAAGTGTGCGTTTTGTTAGATGAACATATTCAATTNAGCCAAGTTTTCTTGGCCCAACGCAAATGTTTTTTAATATTAAAGTGTGCGTTTTGTTAGATGAACATATTCAATTCGTCTGCTTTTAAAGTCTTATTTACTCAATAAAAAATATTTTTTTTTGGGGCTACTAAATATATGTTTGACCATATAAAAACAATTGTTTTGTTGACTGGAACAAGCCTTTCGCNAGCCAAGTTTTCTTGGCCCAACGCATATGTTTTTTAATATTAAAGTGTGCGTTTTGTTAGATGAACATATTCAATTTGTCTGCTTTTAAAGTCTTATTTACTCAATAAAAAATTTTTTTTTTGGGGCTACTAAATATATGTTTGACCATATAAAAACAATTGTTTTGTTGACTGGAACAAGCCTTTCGCCGAGTGACGCAGATGTTCGCACGAGGCGAATATTGCTGACGATGACCATAGGCATTTCTCGAGGCACTCGCTTCTCCTCCACCAATGCAGTCCGCCACTTATGTACCCAAGTTCACCTCAAGCTTCAAGGACGATGGCAGTTTACGTAAGTGCTTCAAGCTAGAAGCGGTCGCCATTGCAGTGAGTGGGCCACCCACACCCTACATCGCAGAATTTCATTCCCATTATCATCTACTTTACCGACCAAGCGAAGTAGTTTTTTCCCTATACGTGTTCCATCGCGTATACCGTCAACCCTCCCCCCCCATCTTGGTTTTTTACACGCGATATGCTACCAATGTGGGAAGTCACGTAGCTCTTAAGGTTCAGACTGGCTGGTGCTTGAACTGCTTTGCAGAGTGTTAGAAACCCTGGTTTCGTGACGATACTATTAAACTTGCCCCCAGTATGTTTGACCTGCGAACAGACTTCATACCCCAGACGAGGACGGAATGGTACTTACAAGTCGCCAGGCATGCTGTAAGTATTATTATGTAGCCCTCCAATATAGTTAAGAACGGCGTTTTCAGACTGCCGTATCTTAAAACATACTACCCGGACACGAGTCAAACTACGATAGGAGCCTGTATTGAACTATGCTACAGACTTGCCATCAATAAAATGATAGGGTCACCGCTGAAAGTCCCATAGGTACACGCAGCACTACGAGAACACTGCACGCCAGTTGAGAGCCCTGCGCGTAGAGGCGATGGCGCTCTTGTAGCGCGTTACAGTGCCGCCCTTATGGCCCCCGCGCTTCTCGGCCAAAGTGGACAATAACTAGGCAAGCAGGAAGGAAACCTTCGTTTTCGCCTCATAATTTTGGAATCATAGTAATTATTGGCAATGCACGATTGCAGAAAATTTACATTTTTTACGAGTTATTTAGTATTGTCGTGCGTAATGTTAATTGCGTGTTATCTGCTTGTTGTAAAATGTCAGGAACATATTCATATTTTATCGATAAGTTTTGCCATCTTGGATTTATCTTTTTTTTTTCCTCCGTAACCTGGTAGCAGAGAATTTATTTTCCATTATGCGGGCCGACTAGGACATAGCTTGGTGCACTTTAGGAAATCTAACTTACATGGTACTGTTTCTCTTCGCGTCATCGTCTCTGCAATCGTTCGCATAAAGTAATCCTCCATTTCTTCTCAGCTGTTGCCTATTAGAAAGTGGCGAAGGCAGTGAAGCTGCAGAAAGTTCGGAAAGCTATTTAAATGTGCTTTCTCGCGCCAAGAATGTTGACAACCTCTGGAACAGAAGTTATAGCGAGAAAACTGCTAAATTCAAGATGCGGTCTAGTTGCAGCACAGTGCAACACACGCATGCCTCAGGACTAGGGTTGCCAACCCTCCCGGAATGCCCGGGAGACTCCGGGAATAATGTTCAACCCCCCCGAGCTCCCGGGATGCAATAATTTCTCAGGATTTTCTAAAATAATATTGTCATTAACAAAATATATAAATCGAACCGAAATGGAAACACATGGAATGCGTAAGCGCTGCCGTGCCGCCGCCGCCGTCACGTTTGACGTGTCGCATCGCGCGCGGCCTCCCACCTCGTGCCTACCCCCCTACCCCCCGCAACTCCTGCGGTTCCTTTGTTTTGTTCAATCAGTCGATTGAGATATTCATGCAGAAATCAAATGAAAGAAATTCCTGTCCAGAATTGAAGAAGCTTGTTACGTTTGTTCTTTCNGCAGAAATCAAATGAAAGAAATTCCTGTCCAGAATTGAAGAAGCTTGTTACGTTTGTTCTTTCCATTCCTGTCTCTGATGCTTCTTGTGAACGCGTATTCAGTATGATGGAACAAGTGTGGAGCAAGGAAAGAAACAGAATGAACATATCTTTAGTAAAAGCTAAGTTACAAATATTACAAAATTTTAATTTTTCTTGTAAAACTTTTTATGATTATGTCCTAAAAAAACCGACGAATATTAGATGCTTCTTGAAAGCAATGTAAATATAAATTTAAAAATAAAAATTAACAAATATTAGCGAATTTCATTCAAT
>NQII01001709.1:309670-349368 GCA_002778355.1 Clitarchus hookeri | reverse complement strand
TGTTCAAATCTCCCGGGTTGGTACCTACGAGAGTTGGCAACCCTAGTCAGGACATTGGTTACCTGGCACGTGTCGAGAAACCCGATAATAGTCGTGTTGACAAACGAACAAAGCCTGTTCACGCCGCACAGGTCTATTTTAAAGTCTGATTATAAGAATTAAAATTGTTATTCATTTCAGAGAACATTACATGAGTACGTTTCGGCAAACGTGTTACCTTCTAATGTTCAGCAAGGTAATAATATTTCCTCTTGTTTTGAAGTTAAATAACGGTAGTGAAAATTGCNGTGTTACCTTCTAATGTTCAGCAAGGTAATAATATTTCCTCTTGTTTTGAAGTTAAATAACGGTAGTGAAAATTGCATGATTAGAATAGGGACAGTGGAAGTTATGGCAATAAATGTCGTTGCATGTCATCTAATATTTATTGTGTAATATATTATTGCTTGTAAAATCGCTGTTAGAACGGTACAGCAAAACTATATCTTAGTACATTTTTTATTAGTACGATATCTTTTTTAAAAAGCAGAAGAAAACTTAGCCATTCGTAATAGAGGACCGAAGCACTTTTTTTTTGTCGCCTATTGCGTGATTATATTTATTGATAATGAAAAATTTCGTTCTTTAATTGAATACACCGTTTATATTAAGTAATAAATCGAAAGATGTCATTTCGTTGATTACGCTTTTTTTTCACTACATGTATGACTGCAATTTCTTTTTTTTACTAAGAAGTGAGAACGAACCGAAGTATACTGCTTCTCAAATGTGTGTTTTTTATAGGTAATAAGTAAACTTTAGTCATGAAGAATATATGTAAACTGAAATGACTTCATTAAAAATTTCACCTTGGAGGAGCTGGGGTTTGAACCCAGGACTTCCCGCATGCGAAGCGGGCGCTCTACCACTGAGCTACACCCCCAGACGGTGAAGGGTGATCTCTTAACTGTGCTTTTCAGTAATCAATTTTTTAATTTTGGCAGTTAATAGTCAAATTGAATTATTCTGTAGTGTTGGAATTAAATTAATTCAATAGTACATATTACTTTATTTTCCGTATTAAAGACCTAAATATTCTTTGAAAATTTATATTGCATTGGAAATTTCCTCTGCTCAATTTTTTTTTGTTTCATTTTACACCTCGTTTGTTATCCCATTTGATTTCGTTCACGAAATTCTACGTTAGTCCGTTTGGACTGGTGTCAAGTTTCACACTTATATGTACATTAAATAAATACGTCTACGAATAAATGTTCCGGGCAAATCTATTAATACGGTTCCCACAAATAATACTTACAGTTTTAGCNATAAATACGTCTACGAATAAATGTTCCGGGCAAATCTATTAATACGGTTCCCACAAATAATACTTACAGTTTTAGCAGAAATCCGTTAATAACAATACATAACACAACTGTTCACGTAAATGATTAGACAAGNATAATACTTACAGTTTTAGCAGAAATCCGTTAATAACAATACATAACACAACTGTTCACGTAAATGATTAGACAAGCAGGCTAGTTTGGACAGAATATGTGGTCATTGCAGTGACATCTATCGGCGAAAGCGGAACTACGTCAAGTGCACAGTGTTTCATTCCTACGGTATCATTGCAATGTTATTTTTTTCCTCTATAAATCCATTACTCGTTCTACAATGACCCAGATGCGGATACGGATTACGGAAGCAGAGCACTCAACACGTTCCGTATTCTATTTACAATGGAACGCATACGTAAGTGGATAACGNGAAGCAGAGCACTCAACACGTTCCGTATTCTATTTACAATGGAACGCATACGTAAGTGGATAACGTGCGGTTATACACAAGAAAGCTCGGCAACTCCCAACTTTTCCGTCTCCGTGAATCTGCGTAGCCAATAGGAATCGAGTATTGGTTTGTTGATATTTTCTCATTTACACGCCCACGTGCACAGTGGCCAATTAATGTTAAACCGTTTGGGAGGGAAAAATCTAACAGAATATTCGATCCGCTCATATTTGCAGTGTTACATTATAATTCATTACTTTCTGGAAAACGGCGGTGTTTAGCGTAAAAACACATAACAGCTTTTTCATTTCCCTGTACGGTAGATTACTAAACCGCAGCAAGAAACAAAAAATATCGGACGGTTAAATTTTTAAATGCACAAATTGAATTCAAACCCATCCGTTTGTATGGAAGGGGGTGGAAAGCCACGCCCGATTTTTTTATGGTTTACACTTTGCTGTTAAATAATGTATTATCCAGAAACTCAGGAATTTTTCTCTATTTCTGAATGTGTTAGTAGCAATAAACGTTTACTTCAGCTACACTTGCAATGGTGGTTACACCCTTATGGCCTAGGCTATAGGTCGTATATATATTTTTTCGACCTATTTTTTGATGAGGGATCACCTGCCGAAGTTTGAAGGTAGAGTTCAGTTCCAGTATTTATATGTGTGTATTCCTATTGCCTAAGAATGTATCTACTGGTATGTATTATAAATGTCTAGTAGACTGCAAGTATTTGCGATGAACATACATGGAGTATGGTTATGTACAATTATTTGTTGGAGATATATTTCATTGTAAGCTGCGAGTATATAAGGGTTTTAACTATATACACATACACTGAAGAGCCAAAAAAAACTGGTATAGGCGTGCGTATGCAAATAACAGAGGTATGGAACCCATCAGTGTAACGCGATGCGGTCGGCAGCTAGATCGGTTACTGCTGATACAATGGCAGGTTATCAAGATTAAAGTGAGTTTGAACGTGGTGTTATAGTCGGCGTACGAGATATGGGACATAGCATCTCCGAGGTAGCGATAACATTTGGATGTTCGCGTACGGCCATTTCACGAGTGTACCGTAAATATCGGGAATCCGGTAAAACAGCACATCTTCGACATCGCCGCGGCCGGAAAAAGATCGTGAAAGAACGGGACAAACGACGACTGGCGAGAATCATTAAACATGACAGACGTGCAACCCTTTTTCAAATTGGCGCAGATTGGATTTGTGGACTGGGATTCATGGTGTGAATTGCCTCCTGCATGCCTTCAGACATTAGTTGAGTTCATGCCACGTCGTCTTGCGGCAATTCTGCGTGCTCGCGGGGGCCCTACACGATATTAGGCAGGTGTACCTGTTTTTTTTTTTTTTTTTTTTTTTTTTTNCATCTTCGACATCGCCGCGGCCGGAAAAAGATCGTGAAAGAACGGGACAAACGACGACTGGCGAGAATCATTAAACATGACAGACGTGCAACCCTTTTTCAAATTGGCGCAGATTGGATTTGTGGACTGGGATTCATGGTGTGAATTGCCTCCTGCATGCCTTCAGACATTAGTTGAGTTCATGCCACGTCGTCTTGCGGCACTTCTGCGTGCTCGCGGGGGCCCTACACGATATTAGGCAGGTGTACCTGTTTTTTTTTTTTTTTTTTTTTTTTTTTGCTTTTCAGTGTATATTACCAGTTAAATTATACTTTTCGCTAGCAATACTAGGAACCACGATGTCATGCGACCTTGACCTTAACCTTTAGCCACCATCTCGAACAACCTCTACCTCTTAAAACAAAAAATAACCACAATTTTTTTTTTTTTTTTTAATTAAAAATCACAAAACAAATTTTAAGACCTTGGCGACTGAAGAAAGGGGGCGCCCCATATTCAGCTTATACAACTTGCAGGTAATAAATAATTAAAATTAAGCACGGAAATATTAAGCAACTCGTAAAATGTAAATATTCTGCAATCGTACATTGTCTGTAACTACTCTAAATGCGAAATTGTAACGCGGAAATTAAGAATTTCTACAAAAGAGATGAAGCATCGTCGACAGCGAGATCATTAGAAACGGAGCAAGTTGCTCAGGGAGTTGGCATTGAGGAAGGAATGTCACGGAGGGTCGAAGCCTGGATGGCCGGGCATCGAACCCGNAAGTTGCTCAGGGAGTTGGCATTGAGGAAGGAATGTCACGGAGGGTCGAAGCCTGGATGGCCGGGCATCGAACCCGTGTCCTCTCGAATGCGGGTCCAGTGTGTTACCGCTGCCCCAACTCGCTCGGTCCCACACACAATAGTATGTGCTATNTGTCCTCTCGAATGCGGGTCCAGTGTGTTACCGCTGCCCCAACTCGCTCGGTCCCACACACAATAGTATGTGCTATTGATGACGTACTAAGTAAGTCACTGGCCGGTAATTGTCAACTTCGGGGACAGCACAAGTATTGCATTGTTCCCTGATGCGATGATATTCATGTCATTTCACAAACGTTTCGTAAATCGCCAGAGTGGAGAGGTTTGGGTGGCTTTCAACAAACACGTCTTGAAAGTCAGTGTCTCGTATTTAGTACAGTTATGACTCACTTCAGAGCACTGCAAATATTAGTTGTCGTCAGCTATTAATTTACATTCTAACTAAATTCTGACAAGATCCGCCATGTTGCNGAGCACTGCAAATATTAGTTGTCGTCAGCTATTAATTTACATTCTAACTAAATTCTGACAAGATCCGCCATGTTGCAGCTGCAGATCCCTAGTTTTAAGTTGCTAATTCTTATTTATTATCTAAGTCATTCCTTATATAAACGTTATGTACAGGTTACTTGTAAGTATAAATAAAACCAGTCGTACAGTTCAACTCACGGGTTATACGCATTACGACAAACACATAATATCTCATTTCTATTATGTTACATGTTGACANTTACAGTTCAACTCACGGGTTATACGCATTACGACAAACACATAATATCTCATTTCTATTATGTTACATGTTGACAACTCTGTGCTAATAGTATCTTTGAAACGGAAAATTGTTATTAGATCATAACTTAAAATGTTCAGTAGATTCCATATTCAATTGTGTTGCAGTCCAGTAGACTCGAACTTTGTAAATGGCCATGCTTAGGGTATGAAAACTACTATAGTAGAAACTATTAAACTTCCGTAAGTGCAAGCAAGTCGCCTCTTTATTCTGAGCAACATCTCTAACTGTCTCATTGTAAGCAGCTGTGTATATTCTAATTTTAAAAAAAGCCATGGAATAATTTAATGTGAATCTCTTTTCAGGACAGAAACGACAGTTTATATTTTGTTTCCCATTCATAATGTGGNCATGGAATAATTTAATGTGAATCTCTTTTCAGGACAGAAACGACAGTTTATATTTTGTTTCCCATTCATAATGTGGCTATAGTCGCTGAAAAAGTGCCAGCCAGCAGAAATCGCTGTAAGTAGCCTTCTTTGTTCTTCCGTACAGCGAAAATGCTGTATTTTTTCTGAGCAGATACATCTTAAGTCGCCGTTTAAATTTCTGAGGAAACAGAACANGTACAGCGAAAATGCTGTATTTTTTCTGAGCAGATACATCTTAAGTCGCCGTTTAAATTTCTGAGGAAACAGAACAAACGCGCAGCTTGTTTACGCAATCTTCCTAACGCCGTTGCAATGCTTCCTTTCGACCTTGAGGCGTTTACTAGTGTTGACTAGGGATTCCCGTTAAGGCGTTGCAGTGTATTTGAAATACACGTTTTTCTAAGAAACTATTGAACGTGCGTCAAATGTGCTGATCTACATAAGGAACACACACTTCAGACNAAATACACGTTTTTCTAAGAAACTATTGAACGTGCGTCAAATGTGCTGATCTACATAAGGAACACACACTTCAGACAAGGGCTGTTGAGTGCTGTCAAGACGTCACGTACATTAGAAACATCATTTCAGAGTACTCCAAAACGACTAAAAACNAAGGGCTGTTGAGTGCTGTCAAGACGTCACGTACATTAGAAACATCATTTCAGAGTACTCCAAAACGACTAAAAACAAAGCGCTGTATCTCAACATATATAAGCATCAGATACATACAAAACCACTCAAGGGCCCTGCATTGAACCTTCCTACAGACTTTCCACGAAAAAAATAATTTAATCGCTGAAAGTCCCATAGGTACACGCAGTGTGACGAGAACACTACGTGCCAGTTCAGAGTCTTGCGCTTAGAGGCGATGGTGGACTTGATGCACGTGGCAATGTCGCCTTTATAGCTCCCGCGCTTCTCGGCCTCAGACGTGGGTAATAGCTCCGGGTAGGCGGGGGCCTTAAGGCTCGGCTTTGCCTCTCTCGCAGAAATGTTTCGTTTCGTGTCATAACTTCATTTTCAGAGGTATTATTTAAAATGTTTGGTTATAGAAAATTAACAATTTACTAGTTGTTTATCAAAGTTGTAGCCAGTTTGCACTGCCTGATATTTCCTGCTTGCAAAAAGGCAGGAACGTGTTGATAAAATATAAACATGTTCTTGACTTTTACCAACTAGCATGTAACATGCATTTAAAATTCAGCATAAAAATATTAAACAACTCGTAAATGTTACAATTTTATGTAATCGTGCATTGTCAGTAAATACTATGATTCCGAAATGATGTCGTGAAAACGAAGAATTCCTGCGAAAGAGGTTAAGCCGAGGCTTACAAGTGACTCAGTGGGGATGACAGCTATAGCCCGCTGTTGCCCTGCGAGTGCGGCCTTTCATTTCATCAGATCGAGGCCAGTCGGGCTTCATTTCTTCCGCGCGGCGACGCATCTCCGTANTACAGGCCGTTCACAGTAAAGTGAGCACTTTTGAGGTCCCAATTACTTTATTCCCATCAGCCATTTTTTTTTTTTTTAACCTTCTGCCACTTTTTTAAATAAATATTTCCATGTAAGTAATAAACACCGTATATATATTTCACCGAACTCGAAAGTTAACGTCTAAGGCTAAAATAAAATATATTCATTGACTGTTATTCCAAATGAGAGGGCTTCAAGAAGTGCTCACTTAACCATGAATAGGCTTTAGTAAATAATAACTTCAGTTATTTTCAATTAAGTATGACCCAGTTTTGATGTACCCGCTNAACCATGAATAGGCTTTAGTAAATAATAACTTCAGTTATTTTCAATTAAGTATGACCCAGTTTTGATGTACCCGCTTCTTAAAAACATCACATTTGATGTCATGGGAAATGGTGTTTATGAACCCCGAAAAATAAGTTTTAAATCTACATCTTTCCTTTCCCCGTCTAACACACCCACACTCACAAAACTGCGTACATCAACCTCAGACAGCAGACGAATATTAATAATTAATTCTCAATAGTGTGGTTTGAATATTTACTTAAGTCTTGTGACAGAACGATGTGATGCTACATTCGAATAATTAACCGTTCCAAATAAAATCATTTGTCGGTTCTTGGCGCGAGGAAACCGACAAATCTTTACAACTTCACTATTACAGGTACCGTATATCAGCAGAAATATTTAACAAAATGCTACGTGAGAAATAACAAACTGGTTTTCATTGAACGGGCTGTACATATTGAAGTAAACCGCGGTTATATTTTATAATTTGACACCAGAATTGTAATAAAATGTAAACTTATATTTTCATTAAAAAAAAAACAACCAAATCAAAGCCAGATGTGTTGTTATTTTATTTGCTTTATATTACGCATCAGATTGTTTGATTTGCTTGTGACATTTCCAAATAACCGGAACCTTCCTGCCCGAAATTGATGTTGATACAACACTGATTGCTCATGTAACAATTAAAGCTGAACTTTCATTTTGAAAATGTTTAACTAACACGTCACAATTTTCAGTGTCGGCTCNGCTCATGTAACAATTAAAGCTGAACTTTCATTTTGAAAATGTTTAACTAACACGTCACAATTTTCAGTGTCGGCTCCTAAAGTGCCATATTTCCACCACACATTTCTTCGCTACTTAGAAAGCAATCAAGAACTAATACTGCGTGTATTATCCGCGTCCATCGCTGTGTAACACTGTCATTTTTATAGCTTGTGTTTTCTTTGACCAGCAATCCAACATGATGCCTACTGGTTCGACTATAGTCCATTCTGGTTACTTCAAACTTTTCTGAAGCCCTGCTAAAGTTCTACTTTCAGGATATTCCTCCGCCTCATGCAAACAAAGCTCAACCAAGTCTAGAAAACTACACCACAGAGACAACGCATAGTATTCGTGCGCGCTCTGTGTAATGGTATTTTGCATAAGGACTATTTCCTACTNTTACACCACAGAGACAACGCATAGTATTCGTGCGCGCTCTGTGTAATGGTATTTTGCATAAGGACTATTTCCTACTAGGCATTACCAACACACCTATTTTCGCACTGTTTTTATTGTTTTGCATTTTAAATGGAATATTATAATTTATAAATAAAATATAAGTTAAAGTTTAATTTAACCAAAAATAAGATAGTTGTATGTTATCAGAAGTATAAAACGCATGTGATATAAGACATATTGTGGCTAAAAAACTAAACACTTCATACATGGGGTGATTTTTCAAAGGTTTCATTGAACAAGTGTTAAGAAACCGCAAATAGACTTGACACAATGTGTAGTATTTGATTCGCCATCAAACACTCGTATTACGCACCCGCATTCCTGCTTGAGAAATGAGAAGTGTAACACAGTCGCCGCAACACGACTGCGATATGTGAATAATGTGAACTAGAAGACCTTTTTTTTTAACTCACTGTGGTAAAACAAAAGCGTGAATTCTGCAGAAAATGTAAAAAAAAAAAAAACAAATTGCATATTTATGTAGTATAATTTTTTATACTCATTTGCTGGTTATCTCCGGGTACTCCCGCTTCTTCCCTCCGATGCATTCCAATGACGTTCTTCTGTACGGTCTCATCCCAAGTCACACATCAGAATGAGGGGCACCTAGGAGTCCTCTCTGAGAAGCTGGATGCCAGTGGGTTTTACACCGCCCTATGTTGACCCACATTTCGCCCAACATTTATCATGTGTCTATTTTATTACTGTATATAAATGCAAAAGTAAAATATAATGAGTAAATAAACGAGAATAACGCAATTCGGTGGCTATACGTTCAAAAAAAAAAATTTCGAGCGCTTATGGCTTTTTGGCATATAATTTACTATAGGATTTTTTCCTGTCAGCCATTTTTTACCCTTCCACCACTTTTTAAAATAAATATTGCCATTTAAGTAATGAACACAGAGTATATACTTCACCGGACTCGAAAGTTAACTTCTATAAACTACAGCAAAATATATTTATTTACTATTGTTCCAAATGAGAGAGCTTCAAAAAGTGCTCACTTTACCGTGAATAGCCTAGGTATTAAAACTGCCAGTCAGCAATTTTTAGTAAATATATATTTCTCCTTTGAAAAGATTTTACATAACTGAACGCCAATTATATTATTAATATTTTTAAAATGACAAAAGGTATAATATAATTACCAAAATAAAACAAAAACATCCACAAGCAATTTATTTAAAACCTGCAACACGCCGAACATTTTCGTCGGCCTATCTCAAACATTAATATCGATAACCTGTTTTCCCGCGTCACCAGTACGTCGACTTCATTATATCGATACGGTGTCATCATCGATAATCTTTACTATTGGTTACAGACTATCGAGACGTATTTACATAAATCATACAGGCGATTTTTATTATGTTGACTACCGCTGTGTTATGTGAGCGGTATTCAAGATAATGGCTCGAAAGAACANGGGGGGGGGGGGCAAAATTTGTTTGAAGTTAATTAATAAATTAATTTTTTCAACGTAATAATAGTGATTTTTCACTGAAGAATCGGTTATATGGAAGTCACTTGCACAACATTAAAGCGGCATGCTTTTAATAATTCGCAAGGGAAAACATTTAGGAAGCAGAGCGTCAAATATAAACCTATACCAACCCACACTGGTAGATAATTCTCCTTCGAACGCACGTTATATTTACAAGCTATTTTTATACAGGTTTGATCATTTGAATGCCCTTTCTTTGCTGTTACAAAAAATTAATTTAAAAAACCAACTGACTAGTGCGTCGACTCATAGCTCGGACGCTTGAAAACGCATGCAAGAGGTCACAGTGACGCAAACAGGATTTTGTTAATGAAGAAGGCTCCGAAATAGGATTATTCAGATAACTGTAAGGCTGATGTTCCCTAACTGTCTAGTACATTAATATATATATATATATATATATATATTTGCATATATTAATATTTTATATTTATTATAATATTATAATTATATAATGTATGATATGTTTGAAATGTTATTGTGTAACGTATGTCCATCAATACAACAAGTAACATTTGCAAATAATCGTCCATGTACGTTCATACAGGGTTCTAGCGAGTCAAGTCCTGCAGTTGGAGAGAAAACAAAAGTAATCGTTTATCGTCATTCACGCGCCTCACTGAAGGGCTAGGTTACACAGTCGACTCGGCACATCATATTTGGTGTACGTTCGTGGTGCAAATTCAGTGGAACACTGGCCAGTTATATTGCATTTTGTTTGTGCTACTAAACTTAACGTCGCTGTACCAGGTATGTATACAAACCGAGGGAAAAAAAGGATGGGAAACAAGTAGTTCTCCCGTGCGTATTCACATGGAGTACCCGGGGTGGGGGGATTAGGGAGGTTTGTGAAGATGAAGACTCAAGATTTACAGAAAAAAAAGTTGTGGAAGTCTTGGCTCGTGTAGTGGAAACGTGTGGAGGGAGGGGGGACGTGTTTATCGGGACATTCGCCTCTGATAACTGATCAGCGCTAAGCCACCACTGACTGTGCTGTGAAGCGGCCTTGCATATTACACGTCACTTATCGTCGCACTGTAAAGTGACACTTTGGGGAGGAAATTCTGCATTTTTATTTAGTTTGTATAAAATTTGTGCTTTGACGTGAATCTGGTTCAAGTTGTTTCCGAACTTCGGTTTAAATGGCTTCGCTAAAATAATAATAATATTGACGATGAATACGGCGACGTTGAAGATGACGATGATTTGTACTAGATGTAAATGTAGCATTTTCGTGTGAGATTGCACTATGAGAGTCGAGAAAGTACACTATTCCACCTCAAGTTAGTCAACCATCAATGAACCAGTGCAGCATGATGTTTCGATCTTGTGAGAGGAGAAGTTGCACTCTACATCTAGTTTACAGGCGACAAAAACTGAGAAGCTTTCAAGTCCGGTATGATTCTTAACAACTTTAATGAAATGAAAAATATGTTTTGGAGAATCGTTGTGTATGCTATTCTTGAAAATTTAAAAATAGAGAGGAATGCGAAATGAACGGAGCAAATGGTGTTCGACGGATCGCCTATTAACATTCGCCAGTGTATCGGAGATGTGCGTTGATAGGCTAAAACAATTCCCACAACACAGTTGCACGCGAAGCTTATGTTGTTTTGTGTTAAGTCTCGGCTTCCCCCCCTTGTGCAGAAATTCTTCGTTTTCGCGTCATCATTTCAGATTCACAGTATTTACCGACAATGTACGATTATAGAAAATTAACATTTTACGAGTTGTTTAATATTTTTTTCCGTAATTTTAACTGTGCTCTATCTGCTTTTTGTAAAATGTCGAGAACTTATAAATACAATAAAGATGTGTTCTCGACTTTTTACAACAAGCAGCTAACACACAAATAAAATAACGCACAAAAATATGAATCATACTAATTGCAATCACAATCGATTTTATTCTAACGAAATATCAATCACACTCATTTTAATCATAGGCATACTAATCATAATCATCAGACACTTTCACCTAATGCTGACCATAATTATAATCTTAATAGTCATTAACTTAATCACTATCATAATCATAAATCATATTAATTAAAAAAAACATAGTCTTAATAAGTAATATGTACGATACTCATAACTAGAAACAGTGCTTTGTCGCATAGTTTGGGTCATATATGAATGACCCAAATTAAATTTTTTGTTTGACAGTTCGTAATTTGATCTCATACAAATCACGTAAACTGCATTTTTATAATTTTACTTCAGTGCCCTTTTTTATAACTGCTCCCGGAACTTCAGTTAAAGTGGAGAGTGGAGAGGTTTGGGCGGATCTTAACATCGCGGTCTTCAGAGCCAATGAGGGTGAAGCGAGGTGAGTTCGGAGCAACGCCGGAATGCAAAGACAGGGGAAACGGGAGAGCCCCGACAAAACCCTCCGACCATTGTCCGGCACGATTCCCACGTGCGAAAATACGAGAGCGACCCCGCCAGGAATCGAACCTTCGCCTTCGTGGGAGGTGAGTAATCTGCCCCCCCTCCCCCACACACTCGCGGCTCGCACGTCAGTTAAAGGATTACCAAAGTTAACTTCGTTAAAACTGACGTGGAACGTCGCCTACTTTTCTCAAAGAACCGCTAACAAATGTTTACTAACACAATCGGAAGAATTTAATTTTGGCCACGCAAAGGAGTTGCTTACACATTCCGAACCACCAAACAAGACTTTTACTTCCTTGAGAGTGGGGGGAGAAACTACTCTCACTTGATTAGTGATTGGCAATCACCAGTTACCCTCCTTTGTACCCATACTGTCATGACATTCACATATATTCCCGAATCTGTTTTCCTTTCCATGTCTCTTTCAACTTATTTCGTCCGCCGAATTAACATGTACGCGTGTATTCAATTGTCTCGCTACCATCCGAATTTCCTGATTTAATAGATAAGAACANCCCCCCCCCCTAAAAACACGTCATGGAAGAATGGACAAAGAGTCAGCAGTACTCACCTCGTGAGCTTATGTTACATTGTTCTCACCTCTCCGCGGTGAGCGGAAGAGTATAAATCCCACCTTATTCACATGATTTCCGGTACATTTGCTACCTTGAATGTCTAGTAAATATCGAGAAGCAAAAGAAAAAAAAATTGAAATTCTCAGCTCTCTATTGTCTACCATTGAAAGAGAAACTGATGTTACAAAAGTTATATCATAGCTGATAGTATATTATGAATCAAGATATAAGTTATTTGAAGTCCCTCTGCAGACATATGAAGAAGCACGCCCATTATACTGAGTTGATCTACTGACCCTTCGATCACACGGAAAATAAATTACCACCAGTCTATTGACTGATGAACCGGGGTATACCAGGACAGCATTGCGCATTGCATGGTGTATACTTTGGAGCGGAGGAGGTATTAACCCTTTGCGCGCGCGCACGAGCACACACAACCACGCACACCCCTATCCTGGATTGAAAACAGCGATTGAAGACAGGATAAATAATATAAGGCACCTTCACAAAACTGGCAAATAGTCACCAACATTGACGAGCGGGGAGAGTATTGTGTACAAAACACCAAACGAATGCATCACGGACGCATTTTGTATTTGCGTTTCAGTTTCGGTCCTATCGAGGTTCTTATTTTAGCGTGGAGGTCTTGTTTTATCAGCGGCATAGTGTTGTACACTGAAGAGCCAAAAAAACTGGCACACCTGCCTAATATCGTGTAGGGCCCCCGCGAGCACGCAGAAGTGCCGCAAGACGACGTGGCATGGACTCGACTAATGTCTGAAGGTTATGCAGGAGGCATTGCAATCTGCGCCAATTTGAGAAAGGGTTGCATGTCTGTCACGTTTAATGATTCTCGTCAGTCGTCGTTTGTCCCGTTCGTTCACGAGCTTTTTCCGGCCGCAGCGATGTCGAAGGTTTGATGTTTTACCGGATTCCCGATATTCACGGTACACTCGTGAAATGGCCGTACGCGAACATCCAAATGTTATCGCTACCTCGGAGATGCTATGTCCCATATCTCGTGCGCCGACTATAAAACCACGTTCAAACTCACTTAAATCTTGATAACCTGCCATTGTAGTAGCAGTAACCGATCTAGCAACTTTGCCAGACGCTTGTTGTCTTATATAGGCGCTGCCGACCGCATCGCGTTACTCTGGTTGGTTCTATATCTCTGTCATTTGCATACGCACGCCTATACCAGTTTTTTTTGGCTCTTCAGTGTAATATGATAGGCGTCCAGCGTTCCCTTAAAAAAAAATTAATTACATTATACATTTTTATAGTGCAAGCAGTATGCAGACACTATGCAACACAGACGTGCCACATTACCGGTTGTATTTTCCCCTTCCTTCCTCGCAAAGACCTCATGCTCGTGTGTCAAAGAAATGGAACTGGCGTTGACACGCTTCTAACATCTGGCATGACTAATTTCTGAGCACGGAGGTGCAAGTTGTTCGGAACTGTTTTTAATCAGGAGGTTCCGTCGTCTTAAGCCTTCCAGCACAGCCGTGCAGTGCCAAGCCGAACTAGACTTCCTTTACGCAATTCCTCGACAACAAGGTCCTCATTCAGAGGCCTGGGGCCTATAACACAACTCCTACAAGTTGTAAGTACAGTTGTGCACTTGTATATTTTCTGTAGCACGAGCATACTTGTAGCTACCAGTGTGGGACTTGTAACTACATGTGAAATTCCATCATTGTACAGCAGTTCTGTAACACAAACTTACAAACGTATTAAAATGTGTTACAATCCACAACAGTTGTCTATTTTGTATATTTTCTACAAGTCTTAAGGCCCTAGGTAAATTTTTTTATAAGTGCATCAGTTGTGAAAACATAATGTGTATTTTTCAGTTTTTATTCAGGTTCTCATGGTTTTTTTTTGTGTAACGGTATCTCTATATAATATTGACATATGTTATTACCAGACGCCAGGGGCGTATCCGAGTTTGTAGATCACAGAGGTCTTAAAAATAAAAGAACTAAATTTGATATTTAATATTTATTCACACAAACTACCTTATCTCCACTATTAATCTTGTTATTCTCAGTGAGCGCAATATTTAATCTCTATCTCAACTTTATTTAAAGTTTTTCTCACTCTTTATATATATTGGTTACAGTTATTTTATTCAAACTCATTATTTACACATATCCAATCTGTATATTGCCATCATTCCAGACGTCCTTTAGTCCCGCATCCAGTTCAATAGTCCCGCCCGCCAGTCTCACTCGCCACTCCACTTTGCTGTCTTCGCACACCTGTCCCTCAAGGTCGCACAACCCTCCAAGGACGAGACTGTCGGCTCGGAGGCCCGTGGTGGCTTTCATAATCTCGCTAGCCCGATCTATGGGGGTTCTCCGCACACCGAGTATCGTTGAGAGTGGCTAGGGCGATGACAAGAACACTCTTCCAAAGATAACCCCGGGAATTCAGCCCGCTCAAGGACGGGGGTGCACCAGTCACGGTAGACTTAGCTGGTATGCGCAGCAGTACACCTTACACTCGCCCCAGCGAGACGTGGCAAGAGGAACAACGCAGAGTAGCAAGCTTGTAACAATATGGATGTTTGTGAAACACGAACACATTACTGCAGGTGCAAGACAGCCGCACATGTACTTGCCAAGAAACACTTATGTGGCAGTCTAAGATTTTTAATTTAAAGGGAAATTCAGGTAAATTACTACACAGTTTGAAAATGTTTTGGGCCAAATAGCCATATTCTTTTAAAACTAAAGTAACCGATTTTTACAGTTTGTTAGCAGAACGAACAATACCTATACGGCTGTCTTGCACCAGGATGCAGTATTGTCTTCATTATCCACAACCATCCATTTCTTTCAATATTTATAAAGAGCCATTATAACACAAAAAAACATGCGTACCAGAATTAAAGCTCAAAAATACATTATGTTTTCACTACAGATGCACTTGTAAACAGTGCATACCTACGCCCTTAGACTTGTAGAAAACGCATAATCAGTTAACTGAGAATTTTTCTTTAACACAACTCACAAGTTTGTAAGTTTCTGTTACAGAAGTGGTTTACAAGAGTTGAATTTCAATTGCAGGTACAAGTGCCACACTGAGCCACAAGTGTACAACTGTGCTTACAGCTTGTAGGAGTTTTGTTATAGGCCTCAGATACTTACATGTTGTCACGAGGGCAGTCAGCTGACTATACTGCTCTTCGCACCCGGCGCAAGTTCGGCAGGGAGGATTGGAAACTGTTCGAGTATGCCAAGTGCCCTCCACAGATAACGAACCGCTCCGGCGATGTAATCCGGCGAGGTGACTGTGGGGGGAGGTTGAGGAGATAATGCTCCATAGGTCATTTACAAGTCAAATACAATTTCCCCAGATACCTAGTAATTAAGTTGAAACTTGAGGGATTTTAGTTTTCCTTTCGGGCTTCCCTTGGATTTCCGCCCCACTCAGTGTCTCCTACCGATGAAACTTCCTACTGGAAATAACATTTCAGTTAAATGTGAGAATCCGCAGTTTACGGTGGAGCGAAAAGTTTGGAGAGGACTTAGCATCACACTTCACACATAGATCCGTATTTTTTTCTGGAACATAATGGTATGAACCTTCGAATTAAAACATTGATCGGAAAACGCGTGGGAGTTAATGAAACTGCTTTAAAAACCAGCAACGATATTAGTGGAAATACTAAAACAGCGTTTTGCTCGCACTGGAAACAATGCATCACGTTCTTCTGTCTCAAAAGAAAATTCTAATTCTGACGGCTGATGCACAGAAAAAAACGGTGCATTTAGAACGACAGTGGGATGCTCATAGAACACCTCGTCGCCACTATGCACACAGCACTAGCGGGATATTTCCACTAAGTCTGTCGATTTAATCGATAGAAGTCAAGTATCAATTTCGTTACTTTCATTTAATTCCCATGTCCTAATTAAAATATTGTTATAAGTCGCCTGGAGCTTATCAGAGTTCGTGGGGGTGGAGGTCTTGACAGATATATAAGAACTAATTTTAATTTCTTAATTTATTTTCAATGTTATACAAATACATATATTTATAATTTACAACATTAAACTACTGCTCTAATATTATCAGCTTATTCCTATCATTGAGTGAAATATTTATGTAAATCTTTATAATAATTAGGGTTCTTATTTCGGTCTTATACTAGTAGGTCTCTTAATCCTCACCTATTAGTGCAACATTACTGCTCAAATGTCCACTGCCATACATTGACATCATTCCACATGTTTGCCACTCATGCGCCAAATCCCACTTTCATTAGTCCAGCTGGGGAATCTCTGTATGCTCTCCCAGTGCTTGTAGACTACACTCGCTGGCCACTGCCTCGTCGGCCGTCGTTCCTATGGTACACGCGCACACCTGGCACAACGGCCGTACAAGTCTCCACACTCCACACACAGAGGTACGCCGCGGATAATATAGCTGAGCTGGCCTGGCCCAGAAGGTTCTTGGCAATTCGAGTGGTGCCGAGGGGAGGGGGTGATGCCTAGAACATTCGCGTGCCGACTATACAAGTCATTCCATTTTCCAAGTAAGGAAGTAATGTCAGTCACGATAGCCTTATCACGGCACGTGTTAGTGTAATCTAAGTATGTTTGTAACTCTGCAGTCCCTTCTCCAGTTACCAGTGATATCATCCTGCACGGGGAAGGGTACAAAGGCGGGCTTCCGCATGCAACGATATTATCTGCTATTGCAGACGTATTTATGTCAAGCTTACGGCTGTGTCCGCAAAACACCCACACTCCAACTAAAAAAAAGAAAGATAACTGTAATGCAAACTCATGAGAATAAAATTTACCTTCTAGGTACGAGGGTATTTTATAACTGCTAGGTATGTTCGGTTATCGTATGATGGCAAAAAACATTTTTTTACTGTTGTTCATTGCCCTTATCTCCATTTTTAACATCCTACGAACGTTGCATTTGATAATATTTCGTTCACTCATATTTTGGCACGGTATTTCAAATGTCTGCAGATATATGCTTCTAAAGCTATAAAGCAATAGATTCGTAATGTTCTTTATTTATTTTTAGCGGTGTGTTTTTGTGGTGAATTTTATTGTTTGTTATAGACGGCAGTAGCCATAAATATCTTTCTTAAATTGTATTTTTTAGCAATTCTCACCCATTGTGCTGGGAGGCTTTCATGTAAATTTACTTCCCTGCAGATTTTTGTAGAAATATTTTGACTATGAAGTCCACATATTCCTTAAAATGTTTTCAACATTACGAGTAGTTCGAAAATGGCGATTCACCATCAACTGGTTGCTGGTTGGGACGAGGGGACAAGCCGGCTGCCATCTTGGATGACATCACGCAGAAACCTCATGCTCGGTCATTCCTCGTCAGCAGTTGCCATATTGGATTTCCCTTTTTTCTCTTTTGCTCTATAATTCCGCCTCGACACGTCATGCTCTTGCATCCCGATTATGTTTCTTCCCGCTTTGTCATTCCGGTGTAATTTTTTTCTCATGCTCTGTCATGTCTTCCTACCTCTTGTCCATTCTATCCCTTGGTGGGGGTTTTTTTTCAGATTTCCTCTGGTCTCCTTTATTTTCACACTTTCCTCTCTCCTGTTTTGCGAGTCCTCCATCATGGATGTTCCCTCATCACCATCGTCTGCTGTAGGTAGCCATATTTAATTCCCACACCTGCAGCCAGTCGGCCGCTGTAGGGGGCCATCTTTGATTCTCGCACCTGCCACCAGTGTGTTTGAAGTACTACAGTTCGCAGTTAGGAGCGCTGGTATCGGCGCGGCCATTTTGTGTGTTGGTTGGTTCACTCGTCGCCTAGAGAGGCGCGCTAGCATCGGGGAGCTGAGTTCAAATGGCGGCCGTACGGAGCGCTGGGAATATTTTTAGTTGATTGTCAACTCAAAAAATACAGGAGGCGTGTGGTTTCGATCCGACCACCCTTGAGTCGTGAGTCCGAGTTCTAGACCTCACGACAGCCATTGCATGGGAAGTGTTAGGAGATGAAATAACGTATATACTCGCATCGACCTACGCACACTCGACAAACAATAAACTTGTAATCGCGACAAAAAGCATTGTATGGTTATGATAAATAAAGTAATCGAATCGGCTGACGAACTCTCCAGATGTCAATATGACAAAATAACAGAGGATTTTTAACGACGAATCCACATAGGTAATAAACTGCAGGCACCTAAAGAAATTAACAGCGCGAAAAAAATACCATTATTCTAACATTCAGTAAAAGTAATGATATATACATAAAAATTCGGGCAGATCGCATCTCTACATAAAAGTTAAATGTGTAAAAGTTAAATATAAAAAATTAATAGTGCGAAAACTGAACTATCATTGTAACACTTGACCTTGCATTCGAGAGTGCGACCGCACATGCTGGAACGGGATAATCGACCCACCTAAAAAAAAATTAAAGCGCACAAAGGAACGCACAGACAGACGACAGCAACAGAGTAAGAATACAGTAGAGGTAGATGAAGAGAAAAAAAGGGGGGTAGCACTGTAAAAAAGAGTATAAATGCAAGTACGATGCGATCACTACAGTGCTATTGTGATACGAATACCATTTCACAATCACAGACCCAGGCCGGAGACCCAACATGGATGGCAAATCCCATGCACAAGTAGGGGGATGAGTGATTGTGGAACGTGAAATAGTACGCATGTCACGACATACAGGTAACATGCCTGCCAAGATAAGGATACCGCTTGCACGGGCTACAGCGTGCCACCATCCAGCATCAACAACATGCCTGGCAAGATGAATATGGCTCTTGCATGTGCTATAGTATGCTGCTGAAAAAAAAAGTTGAATAAATCATCACGCATATATAATTCGTTGTGAGAGAGACGAATTGAAGCGCTTCAGCTTCGACAATCGCAGGAACTGGTGGAGTAACTGCCTGCTACTATGCATCCCGACCCCGTTTACTCTCCCGTGGACAGACACTTACTTATATGATGATACATGCCTGTCACAGAGGTGCAGAACATTATCATTCATGATAGCCATAAGGGACAGCATGAATGCCATCGTCCAGGATCTTGCGAACCAAGGATGACTTGCCGACTTGAATGGTGATGAGCTCCAAGTTGCATTTTATGAGTAAGACATCCAGCTGACCAAATCCCCCGATGTTAATTTGGTTGAGACTGTACTTCGTCGGAATGGTAATCAGGTTTTTGTGAAATGGTGGGGTTTCAATTCCCGCCAAAACAGCTGAATAAAGCGGCCGGTGCTTACTGATTTGTAGTTGGACACACTGCATTGCAAGAGGTGTGAATGTTCCTGTATTTACCACCAACAAATGTATTTTTTGAAGCATATATTAATTCATTTTTTAAAGAAATATATGTACTTGTGTTGTTTACATTATTCATACACTGTGTTTCCTCACATTACCTCATGTTTCCTCACATTACCTCATGCTCCCTCACATTACCTCATGCTCCCTCACATTATCTCATGCCCCCTCACATTACCTCATGCCTCCTCACATTACCTCATGCTCCCCCTGTGTTACATGTCCACATCTGTGTGTTTATTTATTTCCAGACTGGTAATACAGCAGACTGGGGGTGTGCACGGATGGGTGTTACTAATGCCCACGCAGCTGTGATTATTTTCAGCTGGGCACTTGGTGTACCCTCTCTCACAGTTTGGGCACTTGTTAATGAATACCTGCTCCTCTCTGGATCACACAGTGGGCCAGGCCGCAGTTGTTAATAACTTCTCGGAGGATTTGAAATTGGGATGTATTTCTGACTTGTAATACTGCATTACTTCGTATTCATGTCCTGTATGCAATCTTTCATTTTGTCTGCTTGTTAACATTCCTGAAGGCCTTAGGCTACAGTGGGACTGTAGGTCGTGGATGTTAATAGCCTTCCAGGAGATATGGATTGGGGTGTAATTCTGTCTTGTAATGTGACAGCGACATGATGCTCGTTAATGATCTCGGAGTCACGTCTGGGCATGCCATCTGTTCTCATGAGCGCTGTTTAATATTCAGTGTCACACGTTACTTATAATTCACGGTGGCTGGAGCCGGGGATTGCTGTCCGCCGCCTACAGTATTCGTTGTTATTAATTCCCACATGGTTAGTTGTTGCCTGTTTCCACCGAGGCATTATTTCTGGCGGCTTAGAGCATTCTTAATTGCCTGTAATAGTTAATCATTGTCAAGCATGCGATGCGTGTCGCTGCTTTAATATTTACTGCGACACACGTTCTTAGTTGGCTCTGGGTTGGCCAGGTCATGGAAGGCGACGGTTCCTTTTCTTCTGCACCACCGCCGTCCCTTACGTCCTCAACTATTCATTGCAGTCTTTTGCCGCTCTGCATCTTAGCATTACCGACCGACTGGTGATGGAGAGGGGTAAGGTGGGCGGACCAAGCCTCTTTTCGACTAGTTGTTACAGAGTAAATTGTTTTCCGCGCACGTGCAATGTGCTAACTATGCTCCATTTCACCATACGTTGGCATCTTTAATGCTAATTTTTAAATATGATAATTTCATGTATTATTATTACTCTTATATTTATATGAATGTGCAGGAATGTGGCCGAGGCAGTGGATAGACTGTCGATATTTTTTTGATGCTATTAATTTTATCTTTAACTTTTATGCATATATAACTTTTATGTAGAGAGAGAGAGAGACGCCACCTGCCCAAATTTCTACGTATTTAATAATTTTTGTATTTAATAATAATTGCGAGTATTTGCTACATTTCTTCTCATAACCATGTAATGGCTTCGCAGCCAGGTACGCGCGCGTGAACCTACATAGTGCATAGGCCGATGCGAGTATATATGTTATTTCATCTTCTAATTCCCATGCAATGGTTGTCGTGTGGTCTAGAAGTCTGGCTGACGACTCAAGGGTGGTCGGATCGAAACCGCACGCCTCCTGTAATTTTTTGAGTTCGAAACAACTAAAAAAATTCCCAGCGCTTCTGACGGCTGCCATTTGAACTCAACTCCCCGATGCTAGTGCACCTCTCCAGGCGACGAGTGAACCAACCAACACACAAAATTGCCGCGCAGATACCAGCGCTCCTAGCTGCGAACTGTAGCACTTCAAACACACTGGTGGCAGGTGCGGGAATCAAAGATGGCCCCCTACAGCGGCCGACTGGCCGAAGGTGTGAGAATTAAAGATGGCTGCCTACAGCAGACGATGGTGATGAAGGTGCATCCAAGATGGAGGACTCAAAAAACATGAGAGAGGAAAGGGTGAAAATAAAGGAAACCAGGAGAAATATGAGAAAACCCCACCAGGGTATAGAATGTACGAGAGGTAGGAGGTAATGACAGAGAGTGAGAAGAAATATCGGAATGACAGAGCAGGAGGGAACAGAATTAGAATGCAAGATCATGAAGTGTCGAGGCGGAATAATAGAGCAGGAGGGGAAAAAAGAAAATTCTGAAGGTAAAAAAGGGACATCCAGTATGGCCACTGCTGACGAGGAATGACAGAGCAGGAGGTTTCCGCGTGACGTCATCCAATATGGCCGCCGACTCGTCCCCTCGTCCCCAGCCAGGAGCCGGTTGACGGCGAATCTCCACTTTCTAACTACTATTACACTAAAAATATTTTCTACTTGTAAATTTAATTTGTCTGTTCGTTTATTTACATCTATAAGTTTGTATTTTTCAACTTAACGAGGAAGTGGCTGAGAATGCATGGAGCTACGAATCCACGGCATACATAGCAGTATTTTAAAAAATTCCTTTTTGTTGGATGTTATAGGAAGATAATATAAATACTTAACTTGGTAACGGATGTTCACAAGCCAGATACTTCACCATGATTGTGTTCTCATTGGCACGATACCTGAGTTTCACGCATGTCCTAGGCACACGGCGGACGGGGGAAAACTCCGTGATTAGCTAAGCTAGTATTGAATGTACCGTCTATGCGCACAAATGTGATCTGTCGAAAGCAGGAAACACTGGAACATCCTTGCTTGCAGTTGAGTTGAGAGGGTGCTGAACTGTGTGTAGAGCTTCATCAGAACCATTTTATTGAAAGAAAAAAAATACTGTTCAATGTATTTGACGGATGCCTGCTTTCAAATAGCATTTAAGATATGTTACACGTTAGTGTACAGTTCCTATTTTTTTTTTTTTATAAGTGTAGTATTGGAAAGCGGCGGAATTGGCAACGCTGGACGTACGTGGAGGACGTTGATTGGCCTTCGGGCACAACAGTGGACTGCCGCTCAGCCAACAGGATCGTGACGTTGCCGAGGCAAAGCGCTGGAGGAGTACTGGAATTACGTCTCCAGGACTCTCTGCTAGCCAGCCGTCTCTTTTCAAACTTATTTTCTTTTAATGAACTCTTCGTGGCAGCTCCCCGGCCTCAAAGGGAAGAATGCGAGGAGAATGCGTTGACCCCATTCCACTTCTCCAGGCGCTGCCCTCCTTATTTAAAGCCTTTTCCTCTTCCTACAGCAGCTTCGGGTTAACCCGACAAGCGTTCCAATTAGATTGAAGCTGAAGGGCGAGAGGAAAAAGCAGCTGGAACGAGGCCCAAGAGAGTTCCGCAGCTGAGTGCGAGGCCAGCTGTAAGCACGTGGTGAAGACCTTGATTGGAAGTGGTCGCAAGTAGCAAGCGAAGCACTAGTGAGAGCAGATGCCGGGCTGGTCACTTATGTTGCGAAATATTCATTATCTAGACAGGAAGTTTTCGCACTAATTGCGTCTGCATATTACGTTTTGTGTACATTTAAAGTACGCCTACATTCAATTAATGACGAAAATGTCTCAATTGAAGACTTTTACAGCCCAACTAGTTAAAATATATTATTTACTTCAATATTGCAGTAGTTGTATGCGATAAAACAATGGATTAAGCTGTAGTTATGTTTATTTGACTCCTTCCCCTTTTTTCATCCCTTAAAAGTAAATGGAACCCTGGAAATTCTGGAAAAATCACACTTTTTGTGCTTCTTCGCCGCTGAAATAAAAGCCATGTGCAAATACCTACCCTTCTTCTTGTGGTCACTTGCAGTAACTGTTGCATGGGATGTTTATTTTTATGTAGAAATGTACATTAAAATGGCGCGAGTATAAATCATTTAAGTTATTATGTTACACAATTCTACTAAATAGAACCAAATTTTGTGCTCTGACAGTGTTCATTAGAAGCATCACTTATGCGTACAGTGACTTCCTTTGGAGGCATTTTTGTAAAATAGCGGCATGTGAAAAAATTGAACATTTTGCCGTATTTCCAGAACCATCAATTAATTTCCACCAAATGTCGAACACCAGTAGCGTCATATGAGGCCGTGTAAACTTAAATGATTTAAGTTGGTCAACCGCTTATTTTCAAAATGACGGCTCTGTAAATATTTCAGGTTGTAAATAAACCCTATCATTCAATACATTGAATGATAACATTCGAAGTTGACGCTGTTAATCTTACCTCCGTCATGCAGTTGGCAGCACGCTAGCTTATGGCACGAGGGTTTCTGTGTTCGAATCCCGGGGAAGGCACGTGTGTATTTGTAATTGTCTCCCTACTGTTGCATGTGTTCCAGGTTCCATTTCTAATGGTATTGCTATCAACGTAACAAGGTTTCATGAACTTCATTAAACATGATTTGCAATCATACAGAGAGAAGAAGGCTCATTATTTATGTCAGTAACTTCTTGTTTCCTTTATGATTGGACCACAGCGGCTGTGACTCGCTCTGTTCAAGTCTGTGGCCAGTGAACAACAGGAGGAAACAATGTGACTATCACTGCAACCAAGTTTAATATAAAAAAAAAAGCTCCTTGTTATGGCAGCAGCTAATGAATAAACAATGATGGCCCGAGTGTATACAGAATGTTGCACAATTACATGTAAATACTTCGGGGAGACGTTCCCCACATCTGGAGGAAGAGAAAACATTATATGAACATAGGTCCGTAGACGCTTCCTTCTCTTTACTGCAGCTCGTAATACGTAACCTGCAGTGTATAACCCTCGGACTGGATAGTGGAATACCGTCGCAGCGTTCCTTTACATGGTACATGACACCGCACCCCACGGCACTACACCATGGAACTGCACACATAGTAGTTACACATGTGTGGAAGCTTATCGTCGGCCACGAACACATGCATCGACCCGCCGCTGTATGGACCCGGGTGCGTTGATGAATCCCTAGAGGATTCCTGGTTGTTTCGCAGCCCGCCACAATACGGTTAAGAAGGGTTTCCACATCGTCCCCTGGGGTTGCCCGTCCCCGCAAATACTAGTCTAGTGGATCCATATCAGGGCTCCTCAGTCCTCGGGGGCTAATGCATTGGACCGCCTGGTATGAGGCTGCCAATCACAACTGCGATTGCATTCCGCAGTAACATGATCCATCCCGCGGGCCTTACGCCGTACGTTATGCATTATGAGCTGTAGTAACGAAACGAACCGTTCACGGACCTATGTTAATATAATGGTTTTTTTTCCTTCCTCCAGTTGTAAGGAAAGTTTCCCTCGAGGTATTGACATGCAATTTTGCAACATCGTGCATAGGAGTGAGAAGTCTTGGACTGCTGCCAAATGAATTTGAGAAAAAACTCGTATCTAACGTGCGAGTTCCGTAAACTGGATGTTGTAGAGGTGTGTTGAAGACGACAACTTTCTAGCACGGGTCATCTTTGCAGATGAAGTCACTTCCACGAGAACAGATTTCCTCAACTGCCGTGACAGCCAATCACGCGCTGCCAAAAACTCGCATACCACGCACGATGGAAGTCATCGTGTGAGATTCTATGTGAACGTGCGGGCTGAAGATAACGATAACCAGGCAACTGACCCACTGTTCTTCTTTGCCCGTCTTAAAGGCGTTACGAACCACTCCTCTTGAGAGGGTCGTTGCCACTGTACTTCGAGAACATGTCTTTGTATGCACGTTAGGCGATGTGGTTCCAGCAGGACAGTTCGACTCTCGACTCATCGCACACTGTTATATTTGCACCACTCTACCGTACCATGGTTTTAGTCGTCATTTTTTCCCTTCTTTTGACCTTGGTATACATTAGAAAACCACAACATTAGGACAGTCGTAACGCACCTCTTCAAAATGTATCCTAACTAGTAATTTATTTTGTCTGTAAAGGAAATAACTACGTATAAAAATCATACGACAAAATACAATAAAAATATCATAATTATAAGTTATAAATATTATATATAAACATAATCATAATAAGCTTAGGAAACAACAATTGTTGCTACTATTTCACCATGCCATGGGATGTCAGTATTCGTATTACTTTACGGACATGAAAACAAGTAATATGTTTCTAGAAAGCAGACGCCTAATAAGGGGTCTAGATGTTTTTTCGTATTGTACTGAACTTAATGTAGGCCACTGGAAAGTGTTTACATTAGAGCAGAAGTAACCTATGTAAATGCGGGCAGTTATCGTAAGAAGTAAAATACCCATATTTGAATATATTTCCTTTTAAATTCAGAGCATGTCTGACCCACGCATACAGTTGAATTTTCCGGAAAATGCTAAAATTATACGTGTACATAAACATATGCAGGATCAGACAGAACAATTGGGACAAACTTAAGGAGATGACCAAAAAAATCCCTATCGGCATGTCCGGAAATGCACTGAAACACTGTGATTAGAGCAACTGGACGTGGGTTGAAAAGCATAACAAACAAGGGAGGCATGAGAGATGAGAGACAACCCTGCAGTACGTAGATAGCACTGTGTAGACACTTGGAAAGGAAAACGCGTCAAGGAAGCCTTCGCCTATTCTCTAGGCGAGCGGGCACGCTGGGACGGGTGTGGCAGTGCGCTGAAGCCACAATGACTGCCATAATAGACGGCATGCATTAAAAAAATTTTAACATTGATGCTGGCACTTAAAAACTGTAACGGTAAACTGAGCACTTTTAAAAGCCCTGCTTAAAATCTACTTGTATGCAAGTAGTATAATTTGGAGAAGTAGGACAAGGCACAGGCGCCAGACGGCGTTCATGCTCTGTCATTCCGGTCACCCAACCGCCAAATCGGATCTGGGTGACAACGACCTTGACCCCATGCCAGTGCCCGTGACCTTGGATGATCATGGACAAAAAAAACAATACAAAAAATTATAAAATTTCCAAAAAATTATTAAAAAATTTAAAAATAATTTGATTTTTTTATATTATTATATACCGATGTACATGTAGGAGGTTGAGGGTTATATTACAGATGGATAGACTAAGCTCCCGATACGACCGGCACTCGCCAGGTCGACCAGGTCCATCTCGTCAGCCATGTTAGATGTTGATGACCTTGAACTTCAACCTTGACCTTGGATGACCTTGAATCAAACATTTCTAAAAACCCTAAATAATATAAAAAAATTCTAAAAATTCTAAAAATGTATTTTAAAAATTTGAAGAAAATCACTATAAATTATGATTAAAAAAGGAAATTCCTGGATGTACCACCACTACCGGCTCTCACCATTATTTAATTGGTCAATAGACCGCCCTGCTAACTCATGTTTCAACCACCAGAGATATTTTACTATCGACAAGAGTGCTATCTACCTGTACTGAAATGCAAAATTTCAAATAAAATAACAACATGTGTTACACAAACATGTGACTTTGTTACAGCGGTACGTGTCAGTCGGTATCAACAATTTAGCCAACCTCATAAGTACAGGATGAGTATAAAAGAATACCCCAACTTTGAAGGTCTATAATATCAAAACCAAATAGCCTACAACCTTTATTGACCAATCAAATGAACCGTGGAACTGTGAAGTTTGTTTACCATACATTCATAAGTGTTCAATGTGACCACCACGAGCGGCCCTAACGACATCTACGCGATAATCAAACTCGTTCCACGCTCTTGTCAGCATGTCGGGTGTTACGGTTTGGATGGCGTTCGTAATTCTCGTGAGGTCGTCAATGTTAGCCGGCAATGGTGGACGAAACACTTGATCCTTTATGTACCCCCATAGAAAAAAATCGAACGGGGTAAGATCCGGGCTTCTTGGGGGCCAGTGATGAAGAGCCAGGTCACCAGCTGCTCCTCGACCAATCCAGCGTTCCGGCATCCGCGAACAGCTAGGTGCCAATAGGGTGGCGTACCATCCTGCTGGAAAATGAAGTCCCCCGCCGCCTCTTCTAACTGAGGAAACAACCACTCTGTAATCATGTCCAAATAAGGGATTCCAGTAACAGTGGGCTCGTGAAAAAAGAAAGGGCCAAAAACAGTGACTTTGGATACAGCGCATAACACGTTTACTTTGGGGGAAGCGCGCTCGTGTTCGGTGGTTTCATGTGGAGGCTCCTGACCGCATATCCGCACGTTGTGCCAGTTCACCTTACAATTTGTATGGAACGTCGCTACATCGCTAAAAACCAGCTTAGACATGAAGGCATCGTCTACCTCGTTCTGGGCACATAAGGGAATTATCAGACCGTCCCCTTCACATTGACGTGTCGAATGCGAGCTCGCTTCCCCCTCATCTCCTCAAACCGAGAATTACGAACACCGGACATGCTGACAAGAGAGTGGAACGAGTTTGATTATCATGTAGATGTCATTCGGGCCGCTCGTGGTGGTCACATTGAACATTTATGAATGTATGGTAAACAAACTTCACAGTTCCACGGTTAATTTGATTGGTCGATCAAGGTTGTATGTTGTTTGGTTTTGATATTATAGACCTTTAAAGTTGGGGTATTCTTTTATACTCTTCCTGTATATGCAGATAGGAAGCAGTGAAATTTTTCAAAGGTTGATTTAAAAAGTACTTATATTACCGCGAACTTCCTATACTCATAATTTATTTCGCAGTCTGTGTGAAAGCAGGCGTCCTATAGGCCCGTTATCACACGTGTGTCTTGCGTTGCCACACTAGGTATATCGAGAGTTACGGGATTCTCCTGCATGCAAAGCATTTCCATTCTTGGTTAAAATTCTAATGTATGATTTCCTTGCAAACGGTGGGGCTTCGTGTAGTAACACACGATAACCACTTCCATTAACTTTGACTTGCTGATTTGTGATTTGCGTCGCACTAACTCAATGCGATTCTGTCTCGTGAAATTTTCTACAAAAATAAAGTTTCCAGTCCAGTTACATAATAATTTTAGCACAGCGAAGGGTCGAGCAAAGGTTTTACATATTTGTTCAGTTACATGTACGCTAACGAGACACTCACTCACTCTTCCATCTAAGAGGCGTTCTGTAATATCTGCGTAGAGTGAGTGTTTCTGATCCACCTTCAAAAGCATAGTACGTCCTTAAGAATCGCATTTCACAACCAGATTTGCATGAATGTCTCATCTTTAATACATATGCTTACTTGTAGTTAGAAATTACATTGACTTCAAGTGCGAAAAAAACTACAAGAATTGGCAGGAACAACTGCGAGAAATGTCAACAATCAGAGACATTTTTTACCTTTAGAATTGTAATCGATTATGTTTCCATTGGAAAAGAAATCATTTTACCTTTTCATTTTATTCGTATCTTTGTTTCAATATTTAATACTCGATAGCGACACACAACACGTACATTATATTGGACGAGGTTTCTTTAACTGCAGTCTTCTAGGAAGCTGGAATTCGAAGAATGATGTGATGCATGAAACAACAAAGCTAAAGGCAAATGCTTGTGAATAAACTGCTCATTAATTACACAATTTGGAAGTTCGTGTGTTTTCCCCGAGGACGAGGCGCAGGTTAGCTAAACGAAAGAAAGTTAGCAAAGTGCCACTTCCAATCAAACTTTTTTTTCTGGCCTGTAATTCGCAGCTCTGAATACCTGCAAAATAATTTCTGCGACGAAACAAAAAATAACAGGGAAAAACATTTTAAAAAGGAAATATTTCGTCATAATTTAAGACCATTGTGTTTAATACTTTGTATAGCTAATTGGTTTACGCATAATCCTCGAGAAAAAAATTTTCATCTTCTCTCGTGCCGTTGCAGTTTCATAAATCATGTAAGGAGACGTTCAAAATAGTTATTTTTGACAGTACTGCATAATTATGTCAGAATATAGTTAGAAATCTCGTTCACTTCTCACTCCTTTGATTGTCGATAGGGAGGATTGTCGTCTGCCCACCCCTTTGCGTGACGCACCCCTGTAATGAGAAACGTAACTTTACTAACGGTCAGTTGGTTCTTACGTAATTTGTCACTCGCACTGATTGCAACGCGTACTGATTTTGCATCATAGATATAACTTAACTTTGTCGCTTCGGCAGACGACGAGGAAAACTTGCCTTTCACGTAGAAATCAGAAGAAAAACAACTGCACCAGATGCTCCTTCTGCCGAATAACTCTATTTAAAATTAGTTTCTATTTAAATTTTTTGCAGGAAAATGGTTTGACACGTATGCTTGTGAAATGTTGTATTATAACTCTTGCGGTGTACTTGAAAATGTATACGGCGGCACATATCGGCAATTTTATGATGGAAAATAGCTCCCATTTTAGTGGATCTTAAACCAAAGAGTCGGTTCCGATATATCGTAGATCGTTTACAATCTCAGTGTGGTAGGGGAGTTTTTGTGTACAGTATATGTGATCCGACAACAATATCGATATCTACACGTCTTTGAAATGCGTTCCCACCCCTAGCAACGCCAACTTAAAATTTCTTGGTTGTTGCGGAACAATTACAATTTCCTGAATGATTTATTTTTGTCATGTCGGTAACATGACTCGTTGTTTGTGAGGTGGTGTTAACTATGTCCACGGGCGCTATTGTTAAAAATGATAGTTAAACCATCGTCATTGAATTATTAAAAACTGTTTTACAAGTACCAACAATTTCATCCACCTCCTGTTTGCAAAGCTCCAAGCGTTATCGTCCCGATAACGCTTGGACAGGTGTATCCCAGGATTAGGTAAAAACACTGTAGACATATATCTATATGGTTGTTATTAATGCTTTCACTTTATGCCGGAAAGATAATGAGGGACGTTAAAATACAGAAATAACTCAACACGAAAGAGCACACACACACACACACACACTACTTGCCTGTGTCTCGTATGTACCTTAGGCCAGTGTCCCTAGTTGACCACTTCACGGAAATCTGCTGTACAGTGTTACGTTCACAGTATTTCAAATGACTAAAAGTTGGCTCAAAAATAAGTGATTGACTGTTCTTTTTCAGATGTCAGCGAAGTAAAACTAGGTAATATACTTTGGTTTCACTCTAATACTCCTTTAGTAAAAAATCTAAAAAAAATGGAAATTTTTTACCCCGATCAGAAGCATTGATCTTTCTTTGTTATTATTCGCGGATCCATAATGCGCAATGCGCATTTGCGAAGTTTACAAATAAACCACGTACGTAGGCGAGGATCCTACAATAATACTACATAGTCGACGTCTCCTATAAGTTCTCAGGCACGGGTGTTAAATACAGGGACACCGACGATCCTATTAGTGATCTTCATTAGATTCCAGTTGTTTGTGGAACTTCTCTTGCCTTTGCCACTTGGAGCGTAATTTCAGTGAAATATTAAGCTCCAGCAGGTATTGGCGACATGAAGTATCCTTTGGAAGTTTTCCAGTGTGGTAAGTCTGGAACAATAGGAGTTTGTTAAAAAAAACCTTGAAAAATGAAGCAGGAAAATTTGGCGTGCATTCGTATCCGGCTATACAATAAAAACTGTTTTTTTTTTCTCTTACTGCCCTGTGGCGGTTTAAAAATGTAAACTTGTTCATTTCATTCACGTCTGATTTCGTGTTAGTAGCCTTTTTTTTTTGTCGTCCATAAATTACAACATGAAATACACATTTCTCGTATTATTATGATTGTAAAGGTCGCACATTTAGAGTATCATTACACTCAGTCAGAAAGTGGAAGATACCATCAAGTGTAAAAATGTTTTGTTTCAGTCCAGTAGTGTTTTAGCCAAGTTGTAATTTTTTTTAAGTGATAAATACTTTCAGTTTTAAACACTGTACCTCGAATGTCGAAGAGGGCCCGGGGTCACAACCGCCTATGAACGTTCCCTTCGTCTGCGCGCATGGAGACGAGATAACTTCACTGAGTCGCTGTGACACGCAAGAGACGAGCGGCGAGGCGAGTTAACAACCCTCCCCCCCCCCATCATCATCCACATTCACTGCCCCTTAAGTCTGTTCAAGACAAACATTTTTTTTTTCTAGATTTTGTGGATATTATGTAATGTCGTGACGTCACGTCGTATGGACGACACGCTAGCGTGACTAGTCTTCGGTTGGCCACGTAAAAAAAACCTAAATACTGAAAGTACTGAATTATTTGAAAAATAACATTAATCGTGATATTTTGTGCAAATATGAGGATTTAACTTAAATATTGATTCGAACAAGTTTAAAAATATATATATATTTTAATACGAAGTTTGGCTTCAGCTGAAGTGTTTCTTGAAAACACGGGAGTGGTATGTTGCAGTTTCCTAGAAACCCGACTCGTCGTTCACGTGTGGTAAGGGTTTATCTTTTGGCTATTTTTATTTTAAATTTTATCTGAGAAGTTAAAACTGAAATACAGACCAACTACGTGATAAATGTACAAAAAATATTTTTCGTAGCATTCTAATGAGATTAACAATTATTTTGAGCTGTAACCTGTATAACAATTATTTTGCTTCATTTTGAGATTAGTACGGAAAATAATATTAACTTAATTTTTTTATACTAATTTTCCTCCATTGGTTTACTTTTTCGTGCTATTTTCTCATATCACATCGAAAATAATTTAACATCAAAAAAATAAAATAAAATAATAATTGTAGTGTACGGAACGCTCTTAAGGCGGGTTCACACGCTCGTAGATCACACTGAACAGACTTAACCAGTAACACCAATATCCACCAGAGATCTCCTCGCCGCTTCTGCGTTCTCCTCGCTGCCCGCGCAGAGAAAGTAGAGCCGATCTCAACTCCTCCCGCTCAGGAGGCACCCATGTTAACCACAACTCGGCGTGGTCAACCGGGTGTGTTGTTTACACGGCGGTGACCGAACTTGTTTGTTCACGTAATTTACANAAAAAGGGGGGGGGGGGTAAATTAAAATGCTACTGCCGACCAGCTGTGTCGTACTAGGGATGGTTTTGTTCTTTGTTCCCGCGGTCCCCTCCCCCTCCCCTCCCAGTTCCTAACAAATGCCGAACTCTGGCGCACTGCTACATTCCCACACCTCCACTTGAGATGTTAGGCTCCGCGGTTAGCCATTCCCTGCGCAAGAGAATGAGTTTTATTATTTACTGCTCTGCGTTATGATTATCTAAATATTAACACCAGTATTTTTCACGAGTGCTTAAGTTAACGAGGGGTTCACTACAGGCCCGTAAAACTATTGAAGTGATTTTTCTCTCTTATAACCTTCCAGTCACAGTGTCCTACAAATGGAACGTTGCACGGCGGTGGATTTAATTATCCACAATGTTTACAATCGAGACCCTGTTTCGTAAACGTAATAATTTTAGCCCCTAATTTTCAGCCAAATAAAAAAAAGTAACTGGCAGTGCGAAAAAATGCAGTGTTTCGTTCTTTGAAGTTCACGTTACGTTTGCTTTATTAGGGGCATTATTGCAGTGTAAAAAATGTGAGAAATGTTAAGGGGATGAACTGTGCAACAGAAAATACAAATGGCTTACATTTACAAAATGACGTATGCAATATCAACGTGCGAAGGTTTAATAATCTGTGTGAATTAATTCAACGAGAAATGTTTGCGGTAATTAAAAAAAAAGTAAACTGGGAAGCTTACGTGATGTCCGCTGGAAATACACGCCTGCAACAATGTTTGTGCAAATGTTTTTTTTTCTCAATCAAAAAGCGTATTGATTTGTTCGAGATCTTATCTCCAAACCTGGCAAAGCTTCCTTACGAATGGCTTCTTCCTTTCAATGAACTAAAACTGGGGTTAGAGCATGCAGGTTGCCCTAGTTTCCGGAAGTCCGTGGCGCCGTCCTACGGGCAGGAAAGTAACTACGGCAATACGCCGCTCGTTTGCGTTCTAAGACATGGACCCTGGAGTGTGGCAGCGGCGAAGGGAACCGCGTTTGATACACAGACGAACATTTTGAGAGTTGCATCGGTTGTAGCAAGGCCGTCATGATTGTGTTTTGTAGTGTGCGTGGTTAATGTTAGTGCTAGTTTCGCCCGAGTCCTGAGTGTGTTCAGCCCAGCCAAGTATTTTATTTTTATTGTAATAAATATCTCAAATATCTTCGTGCGTACTAATTTTTTTATATTATTGATTTTGTATTGAGTAAAATAATCAACGAATGTAGAAACTATTCATCGTGCGAACTTTTTTAAAAATAAAATGTTGCTTCTATATTAAATATTTTAAGAGAAAAAAATCCTTCTAACAAAAGTGCATTGTTTCAGTGAAATTACAGGCTTCCATTTCAGCATCCATAAAAACACCTCTCCTGTAATAAACACGTAATTTTAACCTGCAGTGCTATGGGTACGCTATCGATGTTGTTTATTCATAGGTTATCAGTGCAACAGAAATACATAGATATGTGGTATTCGCGAATTTTTAGATCTCTATAGCAGATTGTGTTGGGGCTCCCGCTTGTTGCATCGGTACTTGTCGACACGCATTAAGTCGGACATCTTGTGTATTTAATGTTGCCATTCATACGTGGCAGAAACTACATATTCTTTTATATAATTTATTACATAAAATAATTTAGTTTATTTTATTTACTTACAGCAAAAAATCACCCTAAAAACTCTGCCTACCAAGCCTGCAGACACGGGAGTTGAAATCGGTAATCGATGTTAAAAAGAAATTCCTTCTCAGTGTATCAGTTTTTAATATAGCTGTGTCAATCAAAATAAAAGTATTCAACGCAACTTTCTTGCAGAATGCTGTCATGGTAACACATTTTTAAACAATTTTATTTACTCATCTTTTTGTAAAATATAAATTAAAATGTTAAATTTTAGAACAAAAATTATTAGACAGAAAAATTGCCAAGATTCCTTAACGTGCCAGGCAGCATTCCTTTAGAGATGTCACGTAAAATGGATTTTGTTTCAAACGGTTATAATTAAAATTGATGCCTTGAGAAGGAATTTCTGTAACATAGATTCCCAATTAAAAATCTCTGCTGCAGGCTTAATAAAATGGGCGAAGAGCTGTGAAGATAGCAAATCAAGGCGCTGCTCCAGCATACACCTGGAACAGGTATAGAGGACCGTAAGTCCATACTCAGCACTGTGAGTTGGGCTCGAACGTACGAGGGGCTGCGTTGGCTGAGCGGTTAGCACGTTTGCCGGGTTCAATCCCCGACCGGGATGCCGGATTTCTGCATGTGGAAATCGTGCCGGACCATGCCGCTGGTCGACGGGTTTTATCGGGGATATCCCGTTCCCCTCGCTCTTTCATTCCTACGCCACTCCATACTCGTCTCAACCACCCTCATCGGCTCTCAAGACCTCGCTGTTAAGAGCCGCCCAAATCTCTTGAGTCGCTCGCTCGAACGTGCGACTTCTCGAATGCGAGTACGAGGACGGCCACTTCCACTCGGGTTCGAATGGAGTGTCGAGGAGTAAGGACCAATAAAGAGGCCTCAACGACGCGCACTTTCATAATACCGCTCGAGGCAGCGCTGTAGTATCACACTGGACGCGCGTTCGAGAGGAACCGGGTTCGATTCTCAATCCGCACTCAGCAGAAAAGAAGGATGTGACCTCTTTAAATACGTGCTTTCCTTACTTAAACAACGGGGAAAAGGGGACAAAGTTCCAACCGTAGGTAACACCATGCTTTGTAATGTAAAATGCCTAATGGTGTAATAGGCGGCTAGGCGTGTGAAACGTTAGTGACGTCCCAACTTGTGACGTTACACACGGCCGGCCTAGACCCTGCGTCTATAGGCAGTACCTGTGTATCTTACTTACAGCAGGGTGGAGCATACTGCAGGGCAGGTTGATGATCACTGCTGTATGTTTGTATGGTACATTCTTGGCAGCTGTTTCACCATGCAAGTGAGTGAGTTGGCGACTGTGTTTACATTTATATGATATGTCCTTGGTAGATATTTCACCATGCAAACAAGTAAGTTGGCGACTGTGTTTACATTTATATGATACGTCCTTGGTAGATATTTCACCATGCAAATAAGTAGGTTGTATTTACGTTTGTTTGATACGTCCTTGGTAGGTGTTTCACCATTCAATTCAGTAAGTTGGTGACTGCATTTAAGTTTTTGTGATGTCTTTGGTCGGTGATTTATCATGCAATTCAGTAAGTTGCTGTACGAAGCACCATTACTGTAATATAATAATAATAATGCATTCTGGTTGTAGTACACGTACATGCAGCACGTAACCTTTCGCTTGATTATAAAATTACAATGGACATATATAACTTCGAAATTATAATTATTTGTTGGTGAACTTGTAAAGAAAGATAATTTCACAGTTTCATTCATTAGTTGGTTGTTCTTTTATAAACAGGTGAATATATTATACATGGCTGCCTATGCTTGTATAATACAACCATAATACATTATCATTATTACATTACAGGAATGGTCCTTCGTCCTATAACTTAACTGAATTGCATGTTGAAACCCTAGGCACACAATGATGACTACATTGCAGAAACTTTGAATCATAATTGGACGGTATAACAAGAAGTTACTGATAACTAATGAGCCTACTTTCCTCTGCATGGGTGCAAATAAATTATAGTGATGTTCTTGAAAGCTTAGATGGTAGGTAGGCGTTGACGTCACATTGACAGCAATATCATTAGAGATGAAACCAGATACATGTGAAACAGTACAAAGACAATTAAAATACACGAGTTACGTACCGGAGATTCCAATTCAGAAAAACTCATAAAATTAAGCTAACTTGCAATCAATTGCATCACGGAGGTAGGATTCGGAGCATCAACTTCAGATGTAATCAGTGTAATGTTTTGAATGATAGGGTTCACTAACCTGAAATATTTACTGTGCCATATTTCGAAAATAAGTGTCTGAGCCACTAAAAATTATAAGTTTCCATGGCCCTCCATAACGCTACTTGTGTTATAAATTTGATGGAAATCGGTTTTTTGGTCTCCGAGATATGGCGTAAAAACCTTATTTTCTTAAATGGGGCTATCTTACAAAATTGCTTAAAAAGAGGCCCTGTACACGATGTTTGTAATAGGTAATAACAGCATAAAAGGTTTGATTGAAAATGTTTAATTGTTAAATAGATATGCCTAACATATAAAAATATTTATATGCCCCCATTTAAATCATGTAACTTTACATGTCCTTCTGTGTGTGTGCAAAATTTTTGGGAAATTAGCCGAATTATTCCTGAAATATGACAATATGGTCAGTTTACTCACCTGACACTACTTTGCAAAAAAATCCGGAAAAGGAGGATCTCTGTGTGCATATCAGTTGATTGGTTCTCGAGATATGGAATAAAACCTCCATTTATCATGTGACGATCTTCATAAATGGAGGGCAAACAGTTTATACATTAGCACGTTCGATTATTGTCATGGATACAATATACAGAGTTAAATTTGAATATGTTACATAGTTTCGTAGATAGAACACTAAACTAAAATGTTTGTGTACGTGCCATTCAGAAAATAACATACTCACATACTTAAAACATATTGATTAATATAACTTGCCACAGCACAACTTCTTCGCCAAATTCGAAAGAAATCGGTTGATTGTTTCCCGAGATACGCTATGAAAACTATATTATTTCATATGGGGCTATCTTACAAAATTGCTGAGAAATGAGAATTTGCATAGACAATTTTGATGGATATAACTGATACTGTCAGCATACAAAGTTAAGTTGAAATTGGTTTTGCAGTTTCGTAGATGAAAAATTCGGAGCTAAAATGTTTATATGGCCAACATTTTAAAAATAAGTGTGTCTGACCTTCTCAAAGTTTATCAGTTTACATAGCTTGCCATAGTGATAATTGTTTGCCAAATTTGGTAAAAATAGGTTTTTTTTTCGGAGATCACATAATTTGTTAACTGATACTAGTTTACAAAATAGTGGACAAAAGAGATTTTGTGTGTACACATTTGATTGTTGTAATATACACAGCCACCATACAAAATTTCATTGGAATTAATTACATGGTTTCGACGACATAACATACAAAACTAAAATAGCTATATGGCCGCCATTTTCAAAATAATTGTCTGACATTTCTAAAACACATCAGTTGACATTACCTACCGCAGTACTACTTGTTTGTCATATTTGGTAGAAATCGGCCAATTTTTTCCCGAGGTATGACATAAAAACTTTATTTATTCGTGTGGCACTATCTTAAAAAATGGAGGACAAAAGAGGCACCGCGTGGACACATTTGAAGCTTGTTATATATACTCCTAGCATACAAAGTTAAGTTGGAATTGATTAAATCTTTTCGAAGATATAGCATACTATGCTAAAATAGATAGATGGCCGCCATTTTGAAACAGGTATCTGACATACTGGAAACATATTTCTACATATCAGCTGCGGTAGAACTACTTAATTGCTGTAATTTGGTAGGAATTTGTCAATTGTTTCCCGAGTAATTACACAAAAACTTGATTAAGTCATGTAGCACTATCTTAAAAAATGGCGGACAAAGTTGTTTTTCGGCTTATTTGATGCTTGTAATAGGACTGTCAGCATACAAAATTTGGTTGAAATTGGTCAAATGGTATGGTAGTTATACCAAATAAACCTAAAATATTTGTAAAATATTATATACTCGCCTCCCACCTAGGCGAACCGGGTTCTAATCCCGGGCGGGGTTACTCCCGGATTTTCGCACGTGGGAATCGTATCGGATGATTCTGCTGGTCGGCGGGTTTTCTCGGGTATCTCCCGTTTACCCAGCCCTTGCCTTCCGGCGCTGCTTCATACTCACCTCTCTTCGCCCTCATCGGCTCTCGAGACCTCGACGTTAACAGCCGCCCAAATCTCTTCACTCACTCTTCACTCATTCCACTCCATTCGATGTTACGAGCCGCCCAATATCTATCCTCTCTCTCTCTCTCGCTCTCTCTCTCTCTCCACTGCGCGAGGGACTTCTCTTATTGGACGCTGTGTACAGTGTAAGTCATTAAATCCACTTCCCGTGCAACGTCCAATAAATATGGCATTGTGATAAAGGGTTAAAACCCACGCTGAGCTCAATTGATGGCGCGGGAGATCGGGAAGTGTGTGTAGGGAGTTGGCGTGCGTGCGTTTGTGCCACGTTCGCGCAGAATACACGGGATGCTGCGACAGGTCAGGAAATATGGAGCAGACAGACGAGGATGCGACTCGGCTCCCGGAATAGTTCGGTAACAAGGCCTTATTGGCGTCCAGTAGCTGAGGGGAGGGCCGGTGCTGTCATTTAGCTAGCTGAGTGCTTTCTGTTGTGCAGGCCGGCCCCCTCCTGTATCGACTAGACCCCTGCCTGCCGCCCGCCATGCATTATGCATCAAGCCTTTGCCCCCTTCAACCAGCCCGTCCTCGCGAAACCCACTTTTCACGTCACTTGTCAGCTTCCAACCTGGGTTTCTCTGCATTTTTCACCCGACCGGCGGATGTTCGGGATACGCTTCGAGCGTGCCGCCATCACGTACGTCACATGTGAGGGCTCACAAGCATGTTATACACACGTACAATGTATGTTTTCAAGTCTGTAAGCATGGCCAGGTTATTTAGGAATAGGGGTCTTATTAAAATAAAGTTATTAATTTCCTAGTATATTTTCAAACAATCCGAAAAACTCTATACGTAATATCTTGACCATAAATAGCTGTCACATGCTATTTGCAGCTAATATTTACATAATCGTCCGTCACCTTAACAGAAATTAACCCAATTAAACACTGAAAGCCGGTCTTTATATACAGTTGTCTATCACCTGCAGAACTACTATTCGATTTATATATTTGACAGTTAAAATATTTACAATCAAGTCTGTATCAGTCATTCATTCTGTCCTACCTTGTCTCGGTTCAGATATCACTATTCTTCGCCTGTCCGGAATGTTCTGGAGCGTCCCTCCCATATCACCACGTCAGCCGCTCTGCAAGTGTTGGGTACGTCGCCCCCC
>NQII01001709.1:299389-309648 GCA_002778355.1 Clitarchus hookeri | reverse complement strand
CTCATATCCGCCCACAGCAGTCTCTAACACAGTCGCTCGCCGGTCCTCTTCTTCGTTCACCGCTAGTCGCACTTCGTAGCTATCACAAAAACTGCCGACCCTCCATCAGCGAGGGTGTTAATAGATGGCGCCGGCCCTGGCCCATAAACCTTCTTCACGTGCCCCCGTTGCACCGAAGGAAATTATAAACAGAAAATTCTTGCACATCCTCTCAAGTCGTCCACTCGTCCTGCAGGAAGGGAAGGGCTGTGACGCCAGTTAGATAATTGCCTCGGCCGCCCGGTGACGCAGTGGCGAGCGGCTTTCTGAGGAGGGGGGACGGGAAGGTTCGAGATGGGTTGTACCCAACAGCGCTGGGACCGCGCGTAACTAGGTAAAGGCGGCCCTCAAGACCTCGTTGTTAAGAGCCGCCTGACTCTCCACAACCAGATAACACTGTGCCCGCGCCAAGTGCAGGTGCCCGCTCATTGCAATATATATGTGTATGTGTAATGGTATAGTCTTGATCAGGTTTTGGATACATAGAAGTAATAAAATTTCCAGCATATAATTTGATTGTTGTGTGTCTGCATTTAAAGCTAGTCAACATACTTAATTTATTGTTGACTCATGACAGACCAAAAACATTCTGTGTGCGCAGTTATATGATTTTCAGTGATGCACCGTTGTGCATAAACTAAGGGTGGTACAGGATTTCACATGTGATGTCGCTCAGAAGTGTTTGAAATGTTCTCAAAGCATACCTTAGCATCATCAACATGTTAGAGTACGGAAAAGGTGAACACTAGCCAAGAAAGGAATCCAGAGGATGCCAAAGACTATTCAAAAGTGGGTTCCGAGCACAGCAGGGCATAAGACAGAAACGCCCGTGTGACAGGCGGCAAGTAAGAAAAATGCAGTCCTCACTAGAGGATATGGTCACCCCGCTGACTATAACGCAGGATGTGCGGCGTCTGTCCGTGCTCAGTATGAGGTTGTCTACGAGCTCTTGAGGCGTCATGGCCCGTTCCTCCTGTAGCACCGATCGCAGCTGCGGAGTCGACACTGATGGCTGGTGATGTGCTGCCACGCGTCTCCCGACGACGTCCCACGTGTGTTTGACTTGATGTAGGTCCGGGGACCGTACGGGCCAACCCATACCGCGAGTATCTTCACTCTCTAACAGCTCAGCGACAACCGATGTACGACGAGATGTAGCACTGTCGTCCAACAGAGAAACTCAAGGCTCGCATCATCCCAAACAAAACCGCACGCGAGGAAGGATAACCTAGATACGATGATGGTCACCGGTTACTGAGTCTCCTTGGAAGATATGAAGATCCGTGTGGTCACTAAGCATCAATCCCTCTATGCCTTCCTAAAAGACAACTCCGCCACCTGCAAACAGGTGCCTTCCGGCGAGTTTGGAGGTGTAACTGCGTGTTCTAACACGATGTCGTCGGCGATCTAGAACCCCTCGACACTATACAGCAAAACTTGGACTTTCTTCCAACTTCGTAATCATTCGACCTGAGGTAAAGTCGTGCAGAAGTGCGCACCGCGTACGTGCTTTACACCCACGCACACGCCCACAGTATGCCATGCTGCGTATATGCATATGTATATTCTACTGTACCGGACTCTAGGCGATTTCCTGATTGGTCCTTCGGTCGGTTCTGCCTGTTCATTCCGCTGTTACGTTAGTTTCTACACTTTGTCCTTAATTTTTAGTGTACGTACGATCAATCACTGTAAAGTGTGAAATGTTTTAAAAAAGCGTTAAAAGCGTATACCACTTACCGTATCTGTTTTTCGATCTGAAACTCTTTATAGGTATCATAACTATTGAATTGCTGTTAATTTACAAACCGGTCTCAATATAGCCCATTACAGTGCCTTACAGCGTCTATTTTAATTTTCTTTGGAACGGACTGTTACCATGTCTTGCATTTGTGTAATCAAAAACGGTGTGTTATTATTTTACTGACAACACAAAAAAACAAATGCAAATGGGAAAGTTTCACAGCTTCTATAAACTGAAATATATTTGGCAGGAATACAAATAACGAATAATTTATCCTTTATGCCAAACTACTTATATTGACTTTTTCTTTTTTCTTTTTGTGACTAGAAAAATGTTTTGGAATTAACTTTGTATACATGATTTAAACAACCCTTCAGTCTAAACATAGCAATTCAGTGATTGGCGCCTGTTGTGTTGAAAATGTATATATAATGAAATCTAAAAGAAATTAGTTACAATTTACCACCTAAATAATAGTATGTGATAACAATTTGTTTGTGTTTTATACTATCTCAAAAATATTGACTAATATGAAAAATCTTCTAAAATGGATGTGTACGATATCACAAGGAGAAGGAAACATTTAATTGAGTGTTGCCAGCATGCGCGATTTTTTGCCTGCTTCTTTTAGGCTCACGCCAAATTATTAATGTTTGATATAGTTTACGTGTGAAAATTTTGCACATAAGTTTTGATATACGATTGTTATTTTGGTTAATGTGGCTTCAGTTGCTGCCATACTGTTTCTTCAGACCACACCGATTATTCAAGCTCTCTATCGTCTGTGCTTACAATGGCATGTTAACAAAATACAGTGAAAATATCAGCAGTAGCAGATAAGTGACAACAGATCAGTTCTGTGATTAGGTTTCAGGGTAGCAGCACCAAATGTATTACTATACAGCCATCAGAATATTCCGTGGTGTTTTACAGTCACAGCTGTCCGGGAATTGTCCATATATTGCTGAAGTTGTTGAAGGAACTTTCTGTTCTTTAGTAAGAACAAAGTACTCTCTGCTTTAGAAACTATGTAATTACAGATACAATCACGGGTAGGATAACAACAAACGCATCTGTTAGGAAAGCTCTTTAAGTTAATTATATATATATGTTCGCAACGCGCACTTTATTGCAGTCCCATTATTAAACATCAAGTAAAATTATAGTTAAAAAATTTGTTTTATAAAATTACTTTTCTTTCAGCGTACATGTGCGTTTTGAGTGTAAAGTTCTTTAAAATCCACCTTGTTCCCTAGTTAAGAGTACACATTTATTTTGTTTCCAATATTAATTTTTTAGAGTTAGTTGTATTTAAGTGAGATATTTGCACACAGCAGTAAAACAGAATCTTTTCCAGCATATTGTTACATGCTGTTGGTCTGCATCGCTTTCCTTGCCCCTTACCACTCGAGTGAGTGAAAAAATGTGCAAAGGACACAGTGAAAATGTGAAAATAGGGCGGCGATTTACAAAGGCAAGCCACCGCGTGCCGCCGTGATAAGCCTATCGCGACTCGTGTGCTCCTGACCTTCAGCGAATTGAATTATTGGGGTTATCTTCGAAATAATGTTTTGGTCATTGCTCTGGCCGCTCTCAGCGAGCCTCAGGGTGCGGCGAACCTTCTAGATCAGCCAGCGAGACTGCTTAAGCCGCGACGGGCCTCCGAGCCGACAGTCTGGAGTTTGGAGGATTGTACGTCCTTAAGCGACAGGCGTGCGAAGACAGTGAAGCGACGAGCCAGCGAAGCGTCTAGCGGCGTCCACAGTGACCAGCGGGAGTGAAGTCTGCGGACTGCGAGCATCGGTACAGAGAAGAGTGCGACTGACGGGCGGGACTGTTGAACTGTATGCGTGAGAGACAGACATTTGGAATGATGGTAATAGACAGACCGAATATGTATAATTAATGAGAGTGAATTAAGCGACTGTAATCAATATAGAGACATTGATAGGACTTTGATTAGAATAGAGATATACATTAAATCTTGCGCTCACTGTTAACAACAAGAGTAATGGTGGAGATAGATAGTTTAATGTTGTAAATAATAGTTGTATGAAAAAGTTAAAAATCAAATTTAGTTATTTTATTTTTGTCTAGATCTCTATCAATTATGAACTCGGATGTGCCCCTCTGTCATCTTGTAACACTAGTGTCAGAAGTGAGATGGAGGCATTCAATCGTAAATTAAGTTAGGCAATAAGCTAGCAATTAGTGACGTTAAAACAAATTTATTAATTGTAATATCTGTAGGCAAAAAAACTAACACTGTTTTCTAACCATCTCGGTGAATGTTAAGTAGAAAAAATGTCTGCACAACTCGAAGCACTGCGAGCATTAATTGAGGGGCTGTGTACGCAAATGGTTGGTGTGAATGCAAGTGTGCATAGCCTTGATAACAAAATCAGTAGTGTGAAAGTAAGTGTGAATGAAAATGTAAATACCCAGATAACAAACTTATGTGATTTAGTAGAAAGGAACATAGACACAGTACATGCAAATGTGGACAGAAAAATGGAAGGCATTAGCGAGTTAGTGAATATGAGAATTTACTGTGTGGACGAGAAAATTGACAGTGCAAATTAAAGGATGGCCAGTGGAAATGAAATAGGGAACGGTGTAAACGACAGAATTGACATTGTCAGGGTAAGTACGCAGTTGGAGAATGAAACGAGTGCATTGAAGAAAGAATGGCAGGAATTTCTTCAGCAGCGGCAGTTTAATGTTGTAAATAATAGCGGTGCGAATAAATAAAAAATCAAATTTAGTTGTTATATTTTTATCAAGACCTCCATCGGTTACGAAATCGGATACGTCATTGTGGCGTCTTTTAACAATTGATATCAGGAAATTTCTTGAGCAGCATACTTCGAACTACACTGGGGTTTGATACTCAAATTGTCAATTTTCCTGGAAGCATGTTTTTTTCGTGTTAGCAGCAGCCATTTAACATTCTCGAAAAAGTTGTTTCATAAAACTAATTTATCTCAGGCCAAGTTCTACAACCCTCTGAACAGATTAAATGTCCGGAAATGGTGACTGGCGTGATTTTTACCAACCGTTTACTGCATCCTGGAATTATACAGAACAAATGTATTGTTGTCCGTGTAAGTGCTGTTCTTATAAACGAGCGCATTGCGTAGATTTGCCAAGGGAAGTTTGCCGCCCGCAAGAATACTTCACTTGCAATTACAAACAACTTTGTTACAGCGTGAGTGACAGTGATACGTTCCCCATCACACTTCGCTAGAGGATTCCGAAGTGCCGCCAAACGAAACAAATGTTCATGTAGTTAGATTAATGGTGAGGTTTCAACCAAGTGCTGCATTTACACATTAAAAATGTGCATTAATTAAGTACTTGTTAAAATGCAGAACTAGTTGGCCCTGATTATAAAATAAGTATTTTGCCTGACACATTAAATGTTTTATGGGGAAAATGTTATTTAAAAGAAGAGAGAAAACAGCTGCGAAGGTAGCAGGTTTTTTTTTTTGTAGAATACCACGAATAATACACCATAAACCATGTTCTGGAACTCACATCCGCTAGTACGCTCCAACCCCCACCCCCTTTTCCACCCTCGCTCCTATGTAAATATGAATAGCCTGAGTAATAAATCCGCTAATCTTGCAGACAGCGAGGCCCCGACTCGGATAATGGAAGCGCACAGCGGAAAATCGTTTCCCGGGGATAAACGATTTATAGCCTTTCAGTAGGCCCAATATGAAACCGCCCATCAGAATTCATGTCCTGGCGCCGTGCTTTCGTGGCTACCAGTCGCCCCGCGAAGAAACAGGCTTCAGGGAAACGTGGAAAGCACGTTACTTTTGCCGTGCCAGGTCACGGTCGAGTACGAGAAGTTCAGGCATGCGCCGTGCGAGGAAGCCTGCTAGAGCTGTTGTATGCTTCTCACGTCTTCCGCAGCGCCCTAGGTGCGCGCGGCAAGCGGATGGCAAGCGACAAGCTGCAAGCGGACGGCAAGCGACAAGTGGCAAGCGACAAGCGAGCAAGTGCTGTGTCCTACCTGCAGGCGACAGACGCGAGAACGCAAGAGTGGAGCTGAGAGATTTGGGCGGCTCTTAACATCGAGATCTTGAGAGCCGACGAGGACGAAGCGAGACGAATATGGAGCACCGCCGGAATGCAAGGGAGGGAGAGACGGGATATCCCCGAGATAAACTCGCCGACCAGTGGCATCGTCCGGTAGGATTCCCACATGTGAAACTCCGGGGGTGACCCCGCCGGGAATCGAGCCTGTTCGCGTAGGCGGGAGGCGAGTAGTCTGACCACTACACCGCTGCGGCCCCGCGAGAGTTGATACCACTTGCAGAAAGTGTTCTTTGTAATTATCATGTTGCGAAACGCAAACGGCAAAATGAAAATGTTACGAGGAAAAGGCATTGCGCGCATGGAAGCTATAGATATAACGTTTAGTTTGGTGCATTCCACCATATTTATGAGCGGCTTCGTGACGATCCTGATTTGTTCAGTCAGTGCGCAAGAATGACACCAAACATATTTGATTACCTCTTTCTGTTGATGGTATCTGCATAATTCTCGTAGAAACAAGACACTAGAACCCAAAGAAGCGCCGATGTACAAAGACAGCAACTGTAGCTGTGTTTTAACTCCCTCCGTGAGTGCAGTTGCATCACAAGTAACCCAAGTTGTGGGTTGAGTACTGTTCACAACAAACTTTCATAAACCAGTTATGTTGTCAAGTTAAAGCTACGCGCGCATTACGCCGTCTCGGGACAGACGGACGTCACGGCACAGACGGCCAATTGAAGGATCCGGTAAGCGCCGGCACACTTAGTCGGCCGATCATTTCGTACGGACGGAGAAATACATTGTGTTTTGAACCACTGTAATATTGAGTATATTTGTGTTCTAATGGAAAGTGATGAGGAACTTATAGTTGTCAGTGCAATGTTCATTGAAGAAAAAGAAAAAAGGAAACGACTAAGAAACGCTAGATGTTGGATACATAACATAAACAGGAAGAGATTCAAATTTGGCGACTTCCGTACACGATTTCCTGATTTGTTGGAAGATTATGCGAATTTTTTTTTTGCCTCTTTCCGTATGACCCACGAAAGGTTTGAAGCTCTCCTGATTCTTCTATAAGTTAAATTGAAACGAAAAACAACAAATTAAATTTAGAAGTCCACTGGGACCTAAGGAAAGACTAGCAGTCTGTTCGAGGTAAGTTCAACATCGTGAATTTCTACATGATGTGGCATTTGAAATGACATTAATGAATAGTATACTCTAAGTCAGTAAAAAGTAAATGTAACCCTTGGCTGAAATTTGAAATCCCCAAGACCTTCTGTTTTCGACGATACGACACTTTTCATGTCAACAGAATCATCAAGAGACTAACACAGTTTAGGTGCAGTGAAGAAATAAATTATTTTTTTAAATATATAACATCACCTTTGCTCGTTTAAAGGGAGCCTTCCCTGTCATGTTGCATCCTTAGTTTTTCTAGCTTGTTTGTGTTTTTAAAAATAGAAAATCCCGGAAGTGCCCATGTACCGTACTAGCTAGTCGCCTCACACTGCAACACAGACAAGGCAAGGGAACTACGCACTCATGATTACGTCACAATTTCAATTATTCCAAAATTTGGCAAAATCAATATTGTGACATAAATACGAGTTGGTAGTTCAGTCGTTATGTTTGTACTGATGTGTACGGTCTATAGCTATAGTCTATTCACAATTACTTGTATCTTTTATGAAGTCCTGTTAAAGTCCGACTTCCAGGATATTTCTCCGCCTCATGCAAACATAACTGAACCAATTCCAGAAAATTACACCAAAGGTACGGAGCTCCGCATTTGTGTGCGCTCAATGTAGTAATAATAATATTTTGCATGCGAACTGTTTCTTACTAGGCAATAGCAACATACCCACTTTCTCCCTGCTTTACTTCAAATAAATAATAAACCAAATAAAATAATTTGTTTATAAAATATAAGTAAAAGTTCAGTGTATCGAAAAATAAGGTGTTTTTATGTTAAAACAAGTATTAAACGCTTGTAATGCATTTAATATTTAGGAAACAACTAAGCACGTCATATATAAGATGTTTTATCAAAAGTTTGATTTTTAAAATGTGAAGAAATTACGAACAGATTATAGTTGGGGATACGGGTACTTTCGGGAAAATCAAGAATTCAATATGGCCCGAGAGGAACTTTCTTGCCATTTATTAATCGTGAACACTTAGCCATCCCCTGTAATGGCAACAGCAGTTCTTCAGCAATCCATTTTTGTATGTTGGCAGAAGTTGTTAAGCCAGTTCAGAGGTTACCCCAACGATCGCCTATTTCTTTGATTTGATCGAGATCACATCGATATAAAAAAAAAGAGCAGACAATTTAAACGTATTTCGCGAGTTTGCTCTACACCGCATGGTCGGCGGAAAGGAAGGGTGAGGGGGGACGGGGTCGTAAACGAGCGGAAATCGCTGCAGAACACGCGCGATGTTTGCGGCCCGCTGTCGTGCGAGCGTCATCGGACACCTCGCGTCGTTGCGTGCGCCAGATCGCTCGTTGACGCACCGCGTTTCATCGCCGCACGACGTAATAACCGTTCCTCCCCGGGCCAGTCACTGTTCATTATCGCCGGTTCTGTTGTGATTCCATCCCGGGACGCGAGCGGCTGAAGGTCATCCTAATTGCTATCCTCCACGCCGCTTGCGTGCTCTTAAGTTTCAACCGCGGATTATCACAGTCTGCGGACTTCGCTCGTCAATCGACGGGACTTTTTTTGACGTCACATATTACGACTAGATTGAAAATCCGATGGAAGCAATATCCAGAGTCGACTCGCAAACGCAACAGTTATTGCGACTGAGATAACAGTGATGCTTGTAAGTTGAAAGATGATTAACCCTTTCAGACCCATTTTAAATTACAGTTTTGCGAGTTGAAAACAAGCAATTTTTGACGTGTGCTGTGCTTGAAGTAGGTACAACAATCATGTTATTGCAACTGATGAGCGGTAGGGTTTGTGTTCCGGTCCAGTAATATGCGCCGTTAATAACCTAAAGCAGTTGCAACATTCACGTAACAGTTACACGCAGGGAAGATCACTGGGTCTCGCAGTGCATAGTGCCAGTCACAGATAACCTCCTTGCGCGATATGTGTTCACTTGGTCTCAATGAGTTGAGATAACATTGTAACACGTTGATAACATGTATTACTTCCTTTTTCTTGGTCACAGCATGAAACAAATCAGTCAAAAAAAAATAGGCATGAGATTCCGTGTTAGCACAGCGAAGCCTCGACTTATGCCAAAAATAATGTAAAATAAAATAAAAGTATTATAGTGTCCTTGCCTATTTAGTGTGTGGATGAGAATGTGTGAGCTTCTGTAAGGAGACAGACTATGGCCTAGCCGCAGACGAGCAGGTCTTGTCAATAACATTAGTTCGCAAATGTTCATAGTCTGCAGTCATATCTGTGGTGGCCTCCGTTGTTAAAGGCTGTTCACGGTAAACTTAACATTAAAATCCTTCCTTAAGATCTACTTGTATGCACATTGTGAATTCTTCCACCGTATGTACAATCAACCTTACCATGGGCCTAATAACTTTTTCAAACGTCGGTCAACAGAAAACTGTGAAATGATTAGGAAAGTAAATATTTTTATAATTTGCTAAGTTGTACTCTTTATGTGCATTAAAAAGAAAGAAGCCGATATGAATAATTTAAGTTCTTACAAATGTTGACCTAACAACGCAAAGACATGAGTAGATAGGTTTGGTACGTCCGAGGACAAGGGCTGGGGATCTGCAGATCCTTAGCCATATTGGATTCCGCCATCTTTTCCTACAAAATTACTTGTTTTACCACAAAATCACTTCAGAAATCAATTACTTACCCAAAAATCACTTTTCCCCTTCAAAAATTTTTTTCCCCATCCCTCCTAAATTTCCAAAAATTTGTGAAAAAAGTGGTTGCTCCTCAATGTGGCTGATTGATTCCTCAATGTGACTGAGGTATCCCGAAACTCAGCCACAATGAGAATTCTGAGGTGCAGATAAAATAAAATAAATTTAAAATTACTTTATAAAATTTAATATATTTTTATAATAAAAATATTGAAGGGCGTAAGTATTGAGTGTTACATATCACCGAAATCGCCTTTTCAATGCGCATACGATCGTTAAATCATATCCATTATGTAACCCAATGTCAGGGCAACCATATTGGATTNCCCCTCTCTTTCAATTTCAAAACTGAGTACCATCACCCCACCTTACCAACACCCCTCACCCCTCACTGACACCTCAACCACTGTACAATATAGTCACCCCACCCTATCCCTTCTCCCACTACCACCCTACCCCCATCCCTCCTTCAAACCCTTTTTTCTGTAACAGTATCTAACAATTAAAGTGATTTATATCACTCCACCCAAAAATCGTTGTCGGAAATTACATTGAAAGTATCAATACATTCACCCC
>NQII01001709.1:222268-299262 GCA_002778355.1 Clitarchus hookeri | reverse complement strand
CTTAGACACCAAACCATCGTAAAAGAGTCAACCACCCCCTTCACCATTCCCCCTTCCCACTGCCCAATGCCTCTTCCCACACACTCTCGAAGGTTAGGCAGCTGGATGACCTTGTCAAATCAATCGTAAAATAATTATATGCATTTATAAATGATTAAAATTATTTTATTTATCATTTGAAAAATGCTGGAATCTTAAAAAATACAGTAAAGTGTATCGAAAACGTATTTTCAATGCAAAATCGGTTTAGAAAAATTAAATTCTGTAAATTTTACTCTTTTACATGACACTTGGTAACATTAAAAAAATTAATGACATTCATGAAGGAATGTGTATTTGTACCCAAAGCCTCTCAGAAGGAGTCAGGAGCTCTAAGCACTGAGCTATACAAGTGGACACGAAGAATTACATTTTTGTGTTTAAAATTTATTAGAATATATTTTTACAAAAACACTCAAAAAAAATTTCATGTTCGTTTATGTAAAATGTGCATCCATATACAAATCTCAGTCCTTCGTTAAACATGAAACCAACTATTCCGGCACTTATAAACTTCGTGTCGTCGTGCAGTAAGCTTGAAGGCAAAGTCCTTGCAACAAAAGCGACACCGATATGTCACTGAAAGTTCTGTAGATTATAAACTAGTGTACCCAGGTGGTTCGCCTTTCTTCATGTCGGAAGGAGCAGGAACCAGGAATGAAGATGTCGTCGTGGAAAGAGACGTTGCTCCTGGTGATGAGTTCACAGGCTCGTCGTTCAGACCGGTCTCAGTCAATTTTGGTAGAGGAGCCATAGGATCGAAATTACCATCCATCACACCGCCGATGGTAGCTGCAAGAAATCTCTGTTGCAGAACCAACACCAAGACTTCGATGAGACCTGTAGTTTAACTTTGCATGACCTGGCATGTTTGCAGTAAGTATCGCTGCGATAAAACAACGACCCTCTCCATAAATATTTAATGCGGTTGGGATTGATCATACAGCCATAAATTTCATACTGTTGTGCGATGTGTTTGTGCGAAAATACCTTGTCACAGTAGCTGCAGAGATAAGTTTTTTCTGATGGAAGTAACCACACGAAGAAGTCGATGGCACTCTCTGCATCATGCCTGAAGATGTCGGTAGTGGTGCTGCTGCTGTGGGTGTCCCATCTGAAGAACTCGATGGCGCTTCTGCTGGACCCACGACTGCCGTCTCCATAATATTTATGCCAGATACTGTCAACTGTTGAGACGGCCTGCCTCTCACCTAAATTTCTATCAAACCAAGCTCCATAAATTAACCCACTTACCTATATATCCGCTCACGATGTCATGCAGATGTTGTGGTGCACCATAGTAGGCGATAATGCAGGTTCTGTTGCATCTGCTGATAAGTTTTTGAATGATACATTTGTACGTGTTGTAGACATTGAAATGTAGGAGTTACAGGAATGAAATGATGTTACTGTTGTCAATAACACCGATGATGGAAGTTGCTGCAACCCAGATATAAACTTCTCAGCACTGTAGGCCCCTTAGAGAGGTAACCATCGCCGATCCATAGGCTTCTCACTTACTGAGGCTACTTGCATATATACACTTTGTGATATCATTAAATGTGGATATTTGTATTTGTTCGTAATCCACACCAAAGAGAAAGATATCAATACATTGTTGAGTGGACCGAATGTGTTGAGTGGACTTAATCCGCTCGTTCTCAGCTGTAGATGATCTATCGAATCGAGTGTCCAATCAGAGCCCTTCATTGCCATTTCTTCTTCCTCGCGGAATACCTTCTTTATGATGTTTGCAAAACTCTCTTTGATGTTGTGTACATTATAGATAGGTACATCCAAGGTCTTGGATGCCTGCCTTGCATGCTCATCATCGTATGGCTCTGGTTTACTATAGCTGCATTCCAGCTATGTATATAATTTAACACTACCATATTTGTCCATCTCCTCTGTAAGTTGGTTTATTAAATTTATTTTCATATATGTCAAAAATGAACAAACCTATTTTGTCGAAGACGTCAGATTCGGAGCAACATAATCTTTTAGAGACCCCTGAATGCAGAAAGCTTCAGGAAAAATCCATTTGCATTCGGCTTCATCTCACAGGTAATTTTTGTAATAATGTAATAAAGACAAAGCAATTTTGGTAACATAACCATACAACTACAATTTTTTTTAAACATGATAAATCAAACTAAATATATTGTGCTTGATTGTAGACGAGTGTTACATCATAACTAAGTTTGCAGGGGCTGAAGCCTACATTTGTTTGATTGTGTAGGCCTGTGCATAATTACGCTAATTGTAAACGAAGAAGAAAAATTCCACAGCGCACATTCGTATAACTTCAAAGAACGAAATATTCCAAAGAACATAATGTTCTGAGAAAGAAACAGGAACAGTTCAGAATGTACTTCCGCCCAGAGGGCAGCACTTAACGGATCTTTGAATCAAGTGTTGGGAAGGGATGGAAGTTGTCAATGAGAGATACACGACCCCGGTTTTGCGTTTTCGAACCTAACGGGTTTCCGGAGCCAATTTTGGCCTACACGGTATTTTAAGTTGGGTACCAAAGGATATCCTCGCCAAATTTGATCCAAATTCGTCGAACGGTGTAGTGTGTGTGAGTGAAGAGATTTGGGCGGCTCTTAACAGCGAAGTCTTGAGAGCCTACCGAACGGTGTAGAATTCTATAGAGAACAAACGTACACACACATACAAACTTTGACTTTATATACATATATACACATTTCAGGGGCCAGTAGGGAGTTTTCGAAAATGTAGCATCATGAAAGGCCTTAAAGGGGATTGTAACCATAACTTCATTAAAATTCGTCGTCTCACAAAACTTAACGAAAAGCCAGCAATTTGCGCGTGAATGCGACCGCATGATTGAGGTACAATTTAAAATACTTTACAGATAGAGACTCAACACTGTCGGATAAGACATTCAGCAGGTCACGTTCATCAATCGTTCTAAGAGAGTCGCCTTCTTTGTATCCTATTTCTACACTTGAAATGACCACACGCATCAAAACTACTACTGGAATGCTGATTATTTGCCATTGGCTCAAAGTTGTGGAGCACGCATTCTATTCACAGTCGTCCCACAACCACTAAACACACACACGCATTTAATTCTTTGATGTTCAGTTTTTTGTAGTATTCTAACGCGAAAGTTGAGGTTTTGATTTAAGTAGTGTCTACAAAACTTTATTATTATTATTATTATTATTTTTAAATGACTGACAGCTGCACCGTTTCCTAGTCTCTCTTCAAAAGTAAATAATAAAAAAATTTGCTTCATTTCCCGGATGAAAGAAAATCGACACATCAACTTAAAAGTATTTTACATTGCCGCTTATCCACCAAACCATATGTAAACTACCAGCTATAGAAACGCCTAAAATGAGATTTGAGCTCAGGTTCCTTCAAACAGTAAGCTGTCATTAAAACCAACTTTGCAGCGGAGGTAGGTTAAATTAGAAGAAATGTTACGTACAATAAATAACTACAGAAGTTCTGTCAGTTCCGGTAATGATACGTAAGCTGTGGTTTTACTATAAGCCAACCGACACTGAAGTAGAAACATCTCCGACTAACACTGCACGTGCCTTTCCCTATTCGACTTGAGCACAATAAACAAACCTCTTAGCTCACGTAGAGGGTGATTCCCCTGTCTTCTGCCCTTGTCTACTCGCTCAGCTGATAGGCTATTTTAATTTGGGACCTCCGGAGCTCGTTTACTGCGGATATTGTGTCCCCAATTTACCAGAGACTGGCTCGGAAGATTTGAATTCCGAGCGTTACACTGAGTTTTATTGCTCCATGCTGGTTCTCCTAAGTCCTTAGGATACATGTCGTGACAGCTTAGAAACAAAGGGCTTACACGCCGACAGTTTGACTAATGAAATCACACACGTCCCCTGTATAGATCCGTTTCTTCGAGTCGTAACATGCTTATACGGGAATGGACTGTGGAATGGGCCTTGTAACGCTGACAGCGCGTAGTGAACCAACGAAAGACAAAATTTACATAATTTGATTTCTCGGATATCAAAATGTATATTTAGCTTAAATATATAAAAAATATTTCTATTTGCCCTCTAGCTTTGTTATGCTGCAAGATTCAACATGGGGCCGCGGCGGTGTAGTGGTCAGACTACCCGCCTCCCACCTAGGTGAACCAGGTTCGATTCCCGGCGGGGTTGCTACAGAATTTTCGCACGTGGGAATCGTGCAGGACAATGCCGCTGGTCGGCGAGTTTTCTCGGAGATCTCCCGTTCCCTCCGCCCTTGCATTCCGGCGCGGCTCCATACTCACCTCACTTCACCGTCATTGCCTCTCAAAATCCCGATGTTAAGCCCTCCCCCCTCCCACCAGTTTTCTTTCCCTCCCGCCACGCTTCAAACCCTAAGGGCGGTGTTTCAAAACGTTACTCTGCGAGTAAACGTTTCTCTTTGACTGTCCCAAAACACTTTGAGTAAATGCTTTCCGAAACTGCAGAGTAATCACTCTGAGCATTCTGCTAGAGTAAAGTTTTACACGCACTATTTCAGCGAGTAAGGAAAGGTAAAACGAAAATGGCGGAAAGTTTAGTAGAATTAAACAATTTTGAAAGGAATTGCAGAAATTATTTTTACAGACACAAACGGGAAAATTATTAATCACAAGTGATAAACTTAGTATTTTTATTTAAAAGTTAAATTTCATAAAGGTTGCATTTTTAGACGTAATGTTCATGATGTATTTATGGAAAGTGAAGCTGTTTATCTATATAACCAATATTTTGGAAAATAAATAATTTGTGGAAAGGGACAAATATCTTTTGGAATTTACATTAGCTGTTTAGTCAGTGCATATTTGTAAACACAGAATGCTATTTACACCATGGTCGTTCCAAAACCACGTCTACTTTTGCTTTCCTCAGCTGTTACTCTCCGTTACTTAACTGTACTCTCGGAGTAACAACGCCGCCTAGATTCCTAACCGCATTTGTGTATGGTTCTCGTTTTTTTATGGAGAGTATAAAAATGTTACCCTAATATTTTAACATTTTTAATAATCGACATATTGCATATATTATCTGCGATCGCTTTTATGTCCGCAGAAGTGATGATATTCTAAGTTAATCTACTTTCATTCCCATCTTTTACTTTTTTTCTGTGACATCGTGTATCTTATAGTTTCGTATACACCACACTCGCAAATTAAATGAAATAAATACTTTCACTTACAAAGTTCTACCGAGCCCTAAGTGTGGCGGGATACATAAGGGAGGTGAATATTAATACATGGCGCCAATATTCGCGTGGTATAAACGACCAGTTGGAAAAATCCATTCCCGCTCAGTCAACGAGATGTATTGGTTGGCCTCGTTAACGCCCGTGTTTTTAAGCCGAAGACTTAATCGGGGGCAGCTCACGTGCTTAACTCAGATAAGCTTACATCGGAAATGGCTCACGTAGTCACACATCCACGTGATTCCCGGGATTGGAAGCCATAGGACCACGTGGCCACCATGTGATCCCTGCTATGAAAGTCGCCGTAGCTGTTAGGAGTCGAGCGTAAGTGCTACCTCACAACTGCGAGTTACAAATGTAGACAAGAAGATTAAACATTGTCAATGTGGTTGTAAGGGCACCGCCTACTTTGGACTTTTTTTTTTAACGCGCTTGAGGCTGATAAACGCAGGAGCGATAAGGGCGACTCTGACACGTGTTCCTAGTGTCCCATCAACCCTACTCGCAAGACACTGAACTGGTGTGCAGTGTGTGCTTTTGGGACTTCAAGCTGTAACCCAACAAGTTTATTGGTGGAAGGTCTGAAGAAATGTCCAGTGCAGGTCGTTAATACAGTAGTTTCGCATGTTTACAACCAGTATATTATGGCACACAGCAGTGTGGAAAACCCGTTTTTAGCCACTCTGGAGGGCTCGTAAATGGCATTTATTACGTGCATGATGTAGTGAGAGTATTATTCGTACCTCGGCTGAAGTGTGTTTTCTTTTCGTATATCGGTATTATAGGAACAAGTGGTCGTCGAGATCCAAGAAAGAATGCGACGACGGAGAGGAGCAGATGGAGGACACGAGCAGGTAGAAATACCATCGTATTTCAGGAATCAGAGTATGGTGAGGTCAGTGTCACACACTGACGCCAGAGGTCATCGACGACCTCCGGCGTCGACGCCCATGGTCCATAGTAAGTTCGAATGCATGGCAAAGTGCCGGCTCCAGTTTCTCCTGTAGAACGTTCAACCAAAAAAAAACTCCATTCCTTAATATAAAAGTTTTCAGCCTGCAAGGCGTTCAAGTTGTCTCTAACCACGCTAGCAAAGTGTGGTAGTGACTCTGGTGACGAGGTAACGGGCGGCACATGTAGAATATGTTGCACATGTATGGTTGCGGAAATGCGTGTGTTCTTGAAGTTATTCTCAAGAACTGTCCAAATTACGTCGTAGTTATCTGAAGTTAGAGGTTGAATTGCACACGACTTCCTTCGGTTCTCCCTTGAGCAACCAACGAGGTAATGTAATTTTTGAACATTAGTTAGGGATTCATCTTGATGTACTATTGATGTACACAGCTCTGCGAACGAGGTCCATTCCGCCTTATTTCCGGAGAAAACCGGCAATTGCACGCGGTTGGCCGCCACGACTCGTTAACCCAAACTGCCTGGCTGTACACCGACTATACTCACGACGTAGATGTCGGCGTAATCTTTCACAGTCATTGAAGGATGCATTTAACGTGTCAATGCTTCGTATCTCCCCTTTCGGTAGGGAGGTGCACAATGCAAAATAGTTTTTCCCTGAAATTCTTGTTTCGTTTCTTATATTTCGTGAAAAGCAATCACGGACTGTTCCAACTCTTCATGGTCACTGCTTGCTTCATTTAACAAACTTGTAACTTCATTGATCTTCTCAATCACGTAATCGAATATGGTTAACTGAAGCTCGGTGGTAATGACAGCCATAACCAACTTGCGGCACACACTATCGACTTCACTTCACCTCAGCGGCACAAGAACAGTACGTTCGTAACTTAATGAACACGACAACACGACGCCGCTGTTGTTTACTACCTACATCCGACCCGGAGGACCAAGAAATGTTCAATTAATATCACATATTTATAGAAACGTTTTTGTGCAAGAGTTGACGACGCCATACCACTGTTACGCATACCAACTCTAAAAAAAAATATCCTTGAGAAAACAATTTTTAACACTGCTTTTCTGTCTTCTGCGCATTTCCCGAAAGTTAGATCGCCATTTGCCGGCACTGTTAAAACAAGGTGAAGAAACGGTATCGCGACATCTGTCATATTCCAAAAAATATCCGTGGTCTATAAAATAATATTTCAGTGATTAAACATATCTCCTCCACATTAAAAATTGGGTAGACCAAGGGTAGTGAACTTTCAAAACACGTATTTGGGCAATCAGTTGCGATATCCGAGGATTCAAGGCCGTTGGTGCGCGGTGAAAATGGCCCCAGCTCGTAATCATGTCATATTTAAATAGCATAACCATTTAAGTGTAAAAATGCCTCTTTGAGCTGAGGCAATGTGTACGGAGTTGAGAAGCTCAGTTACAGGAATATTCATGAAGACAATACTGCAGACTCCGGGAGTTCATGCACACTGCCGTAACGTCCATTACAGAACATGTGTTTTATGCCAGGTCATAAAAAAACAAAAAGCCAATGGATGTAAGAACAGCGCTTAATATGCTGGCATATTTTAAAAAAAGAGTTCGTCAAATCGTAATTATAGCCACGAGCTAAAAATAAGCCCATTTTAAAAAAGAAATTGTACAAAATTTATTTTGTAAACAATAAAGCAAATACATTTCAAACTAGGTTTTTAAATTGTTCAAGTTCAATATTACCACGTAGTACGGTACTTTAAGGTGGCCGCGTGGTTGAATTAATTTTGCATGTCCGAGGCCTAAAGGCTTGGGAGCGCTAGGGGCGACCCAGACATGCGCATAAACTCTCTCATCTCCTCTACACGCAAAGCACTGAACTGGCGTGCAGTCTTGCCGTCGATAACGCGCCTCTATGAGACTTTCAGCGGTGACCCTACCATTTTATGACGTAACAATACAAATAAAGGTTAATGTTTTGTATCGCAATGTTCATGTCTAAAAAGGACTGTGAAAACAACCGTTTGAGCCATTTTCACTATCACAAAAACATGCTTTGGAGATAGATGGAAGAACTGAAAAACATATACAGAGGCGTAACGTAATCGATCTGTACGGCTCATTGCGAGCCGGATATTAAGACAAACTATTTAATTCGTACGACTTCACTCGAGTGCAGGTCCTGGAATACTAACTCAACAAGTCTTCTTGCTGGCCGGTGTTATGGTGTGATCAGGCCTTAGCTGAACGGCTTGCCTGATCACACCTTCAAACATTAAACCTGGAAACGAGCGGGATTGCAACGCCACCATTTGGTCGTCGATCCTTGCGAAAGAAGACAGTTGCAGAAATCCCCTCCACAGGTCACTGAGCGGGGCCGCAGAACCACGCGCTTGATATAGGCCGGCGTAACACCCGGAACAGTGTCTGTCGTCTTTCGTCTTTAGTCCTTTGGGCGACCCGACCAGCGAAGCAGACCAGGAAGATGGGTGTGTCCGGCCGGCGTTAACCGTCTCGTAGAATCAGCCACCGGCGACATTAACAAGGTGATGACTTTCCAGTTAGGTTTAAATAAAATGGCGTGAATTAAATGTAATTAAATAATCATCTTGGTAATCAATTTAAAGCTCCCCCTATCAATACTCATTTAAATAGCAACTGTATAATCTTCATGTAATAAAACTCATCTTATACTGTTGTGCTATACCGAATCATGAGNGATTGAGGCGTCCACCTCCCTTGTAGGGGGGGGCTAATGATGGTCGCCGAGATCCAAGAAAGAATGCGACCACCTTAAACGTTATTCGTTCACGATAATTATAACTACACCTACGATTTAATTTCTGTAGTCAACGAAATAAGAGTTATTATCTGTAGGATAACTCAAAATTATACATTTTTTAAATTTATAACATACACATAATACAACTTTTATTGTATTAATTAACGCAATATGCAGCGTTTCATTAATTTCAAACATAAACATACAGCATGCCTCAGTGGCCTTAACAAGTTGACTGGCAATGTAGCAGCTGAGTTTTGAGATTCAGTAATTAGTTACAGAGCTTGTTGCGAAACCCTACATTCCCTCTAGGACTGTGTGGGAGCCTCTGCCCCGCCGCAGAGTGCACGTTTGAGCTGCGGCATTGGCTGTTTAGCGCTCGCCGTGCTCCTCGATTATTCAGCGAGGCGGCCCACTGAAGCGATTGAAATTGTGTAAATTATTTAGCAGCGATCCTTCCCCTCGCACTGGAGCCGGTGAATAAATGATGGCGCAGCGGAATATCCTTCACCACCGCGCCGCTTACCCGCGGTGTACTAGAGTGGAGTGAAGCGCGTGTCTCTGGTCGTCATTACGTCGGCCGCACAGTGAGACGCAGAATCCACGTCACACAGAGCTCGTCACGCAATGCAGAGCAGCTCAGGCCTGTAGTCTGTTCGCGCTTTCTTCACACTTTTGAAATTAAGCCTTTGAATGAGTGAGTGAAGAGATTTGGGCGGGCTCTTAACATCGATGTCTTGAAAGCCGGTGATGGTGAAGTGACGTGAGTATGTAGCAGCGCCGGAATAAATGTGCAGGGGAAACGGGAGATCCCCGAGAAAACACCCGCCTACCAGCGGCATCGTCCGGAACGATTCCCACGTGCGGAAATCCCGGGGGGTGACCCCACCGGGAATCGAACCCGGTTCGTCTTAGTGAGAGCCAAGCGCGACAGCCGCTGCACCCACACGAAGAATAGCTTCGACTTCCTCTTCCGGTGTCTGGTGTGTGTTACTCGGAAGTAAAAATATATAAAATGAGAATTTTCGCAATAATTATCGTTACGCGCCGACTCGATCTCCATGCGCGGTCTGTCTAGGAGGAGGGGGGGATACCTCGACACTCCCCTCCCCCCAGACGGTCTCGCTCGCCCCGGGGGGATGATTGACAGTGGTAACCTGGCTCGCGTCACAGCCCCTCCTCCTCCCTGCTGGAGAAGTCGATGACTTCAGAGGATTCGCAAGAAAATTCTGGGAACTAGGATCATATCGGCGAAACGTGGCATTTAGAGGAATTTCTGGACGATGACCTACGACCCTATAGATACAAGCCACAGCTGTATTGTCGGCAACCTTTTCGTGTAAGCCTATTTAGCTGAGTGCAGTAATCGAGTGACGTGTAGAGGACGGACGACGACGGGAGATTGTGAGGCGACGGCGGACGAGGTGTTGGTAGTGTGAGCGTACGAGAGGGTGTGAAACCCGACGGGTGAAGGCTACTGTGCGTGAGGGCGCTCGGAGATCTCTAGAACATTGCGGACTGGTGGAACCTGAACTGAACTGAGGTGGGATACGGACTTATTGTAAATATTGGAGCTGTCATATATGGACACACAAATTGTAAACTAATTGAATGGGTTTTTATAAACTGTCTATTGGGACTGATTTTAAATTATATAATTATGTTAATTTCTTTGAGGTAATTGTAAATTGTATTGATTGAAGTCGTTGATTGTGAACAGCAACTGATATCAACTTATTGTGAGAATTTGGGGTAGAGAGAATTTTGTTTGTAGTTATTGTAAATAAAATTAAGAAATTTTAATTAACTATTTTATTTAATTAAGACCTCTGGTTCAGGCCACTGACTTTGAGGAATTGTAACATTATGTATAAAATGTAGACATTTGCGTTAGCAGAGTAGGCGCAGCAAAGCTTCACTTCTAATTACTACGCAATATAATGATAAGCATTAGACAAGGCGCGCGCGGGCAGCTGTCAGCCAGGTGGATATCTGGCCGCGGCGGACATATGTGACCGGAAAAAAAACTGAGTGAGTGCACGAGATGTTGAAATTCACTAGCTAGCTCGTTTCGAAAATTAAAAGCAAAAAATGTCTGTGTGTACTCTATTAATTCGTGTTATATAAAAGTGATAAGGAATTTGGGGGGGGGGGTGGATTTGTCTATTAATAAGCCAAAGATTATTTATTGAAAGAACAATTTCACAGTCTATATGAAGACTAGTGTTTAAATATGTTGGGTACTTCAGAATGAGTCAAACCTCGTTCGACGCACTATTAAGTACTAAAGATAAGGCCTCACATTACACACTGGATAAAACTAAATATATTGTGAGGATAAAAGATTGATTATAGAAACTGAAGTAATTATTTTGAGGATAACACTGAAGAAATTATTTTTAGTTCACTTAATTTAAGAAAAATGAACGTAAAATGGTTGGATATTAAACTTGACTGTAAATTGAACTGGGATAGCTAAACAAAAAATGTATACACGCCTATCTAAAGTGTTGATTCTGCTTTAAAGGAAAGAGTTAAATTTTGTACAAATATAAACTTAGTTAGTGATTTGCTTTTTTCCATGCACACCTTTTGTATGGTATATTATTTTCATCTTGCAGTGTCTTAAAAATATAAAGGAACATTTAATTTATTCTCAACTAAGATATAGTTAGATTGATCATAACACAAGGAAGAACAGTTTATTGAGTATTCAGTCTGTCAGGCTTAGTAAAAACCAACAACAAAACTATGACTACGTTGGTTTTAAGTTTATAAATAAATAACCGTTTGGTTCGCGAGGTGTTTCAGTAGCATTATGGAATAATGACTGAAAAGAAAATCATTTTATAGATTCGAAGAAGGGGATTTAGGTAATATGTATGATCTTAAATTTTAAGACTGGTTATACTATTTATTAACTATATGTAATTTTAATTAATGAACTGGTATTATTAAATATTATGTACATTTTGTTTCTAAATTTTAATGTACCCTAATCAAAGTTTTCAATTAACTACAAGCTCATGTAAAAGAATCGATAATTTCGAAATTTAATAATAAGGAAAGTAATTGGTTGCTTGATCATCCATTTTGCAATATAAACGAATTTGTATCAGTGTCGAATGGTAAACAATTTGTGTTTTTTTTTTTTTTTTTTTTTAATATTAGACAAGTCGTATTGCTATGTATATTATTCTTTAGGTATGTAATTGAGCTCAGTATTGTTTAGTAACAAATAGTAAACCACTGGTCTCGCATTCGGTAAGAAACGGTCCGGCCATTCTGATTTCTATTTTCCAAAACCTCTCCAGCCAAGTGCAGGAATGGTTCCTTAATATACGCCCTGGCCTATTCCTTCTCCACTTCCTTCATCTCTAGTGTTGCCCTACCAGGACCTTGTCGCTGTTCGGTTTGGTGGGGAGGGGGGTACTCAAAACACCTTATAACTATTATTTATGTTATAATTATTATAAAGCTCTTCCTTCATATTTATATCGCTGTATTCAAGTAAATGTTTGTTGTACATAAGCGCGGCCTTCTTTCGACCTTTATAATTAACTTCTCTGTATCAAACAACACATAATCAGCAGCCATTGCTCTGAAAAGAACAGTCCTTCTGTACGCAACAAACTTCAGTGGAGCCGTCTACTTATCCGCTCGTGCGCGCGCAACTATTGAATGCCAGCTACTTCATTCCTCACGGCGGTCAGCTCTCCGCCTGCAGAATACAACATGTTGCGTTTGTAAATCCTTCGCGGAAAACTATCCGCTCGTGCACTCAGTTCCATTTCAAACAGCGTCTTCCATTCCACAACTCTGTCGCCGCCAGGAGTTATGAACGTTCGAACCTGGTTTATTGAGCAGGATTCCCTAATTAACAAACTCGTCCTCTTGTTGCAACTGCCTAGGACTGGTCGTTCTCGTGTAAAACGCACACAAAGCTTTGGCGGCAGCGATACAGTTCCACGCCCGTAGGCAATACCAGAAACAGTAAGTCCTAGGCATTTGCAACATGAGGACCATTTTTATACTGTTTAATAAATTAGCATCAAACGATCATAATTCAAATGAGAGAGTGGCCACACCTGTTATATTTTCTTTGGTAGGAGGTATTAATGAGATTTTGCTCTGAGGTCGAAGATCCCGATAATATAAAACGATGTTCGGAGTATTGTAACTTAATTTCACTTAGTTTCCGATATTTTGCAAAAAAAAAAAAAATACAATTTAAAATCTCTGTTTACAAGTGTCTAAGTCATATCTCCCTTAATATTCAGTTTAGGTGGAAAGTACTTTAATAATTAATATTAAATACTGTTCATTTCCAACTTGATCGAGGCCACGGTGTCTAAGTGGTTAGACTGCTCGCCTCCCACAAAGGAGAACCGGGTTCAATCCCCGGCCGGTTCACTCCGGATTTTCGCAAGTGGGAATCGTGCCGGACGATGCCGCTGGTCGGCGGGTTTTCTCGGGGACCCCCCTCCCCCCTAATATTCCGGTGCTGCTCCATACTCACCTCACTTCACCCTGTCTCCAGACATCAATGTTAAGAGCCGTCCAAATATCTTCTCTCACTCATTTCCTACTTGATTTTTGCATACGTATTCGCCTCGCAATGCTTGTCGGCCGAATTCCGTCCCATATTGTGTATGCATATGCACGAACATACATTCTGTCCTCCTGACTACAGTGCTGTACATTCTTGACTACAGTGCTGTACATTGACTACAGTGCTGTACGTTTGGAATCCGTGGTCGGCTGTTCCCCTTCGTGTTTCCTTTTGTGACCCTATTTGTTCCTATTATTCGACCACTGCATTATTGTGCCCTTATTGTTGGCTGAAACATCTCCGCAGATTGGTTGAACTCTACTGTGGTCCATTCATGAAAGAAACACATCGATATATCTAACGGGACAAGTTACTGACCTGCCTCTATATCCTGGGCAGTACAACCTGTCAGGAGTTCCCTTCTCTTTCTAAACTTCTTCTTTCCATAACTCTACGGGATGGAAACAGTCCTAAGAAACTGTTAGAAACTCAAACCCACGACGCGAGGTCAAAGTCTGAGCGCACTGTCATTCCAACTCCGGGAACGGATACATTTCTGAGCAAATGAAAACAGAGTGCAAACGAAGATTGCCTGCTGCCGTGGTGCTTTCATTTATCTGATGACGTCTCTCTATTCCGAATTATAGGAATTGCGTGTAAAGTTGAAAACTCTCTCAGAGCACTTGTGAGTGTTTCAGCCAAAGGACCCGTCTTGCAGTGGTTTAGTTTCAGAATGAGCATTGCGATTGTTTTGAAAGCAGTACTGAAATTGCAAAGAGCGACTTAACAGTACAGTGTTTGAAAAAGTGTTAGAATATCACGAACTGTAATAGGAAGAGTTATTGGGCTTAATTCCTCTCAGGTGTCTTAAACCTTTAAACTCAGCAAAGGACTTGAATTTCGATTTTAAGAAATAAATATGTTATGTGGCTTGAAATTATAACCCTTGCTTGAATATCAACAACGTAGTATTAATAAACTTTCTTCAGTTTCGTGGGTGTTTCCTGCAGTTTATTTCTAATATGTAAGTAAGTGTGGATCAAGGGTGAGTCTCCCTCCCGCACAGGATGCTGTGAACCACCATAGTATGTGTCATCTCTGTCTGTGTATAGTGATGTAAGTAAGTGTGGATCAAGCGTGAGTCTCCCTCCCACACAGGAGGCTTGCTAGCAGACATGCTCTCAGCTGTACACTAGCGCTCTGTGTGTTGTGCAGGAGAACTCCAGCCTCGTGGTGCCCTGGATTATCGGCTCCATAACGTTCATGGCACTGGAGGCGGTCGCCATGGTCTACTCGAACGTCCTCAGAGACCACGTCAACAGGGTGAGTCATCCCTCACTCTAACTCATCCTAACTCTTCGCGGTTACTTCACACTTTTTGAATCAGACTTTTGAAAAACTATCCCATGTATCGCATGCTTAGTTATTTCCTAAATATACCATGTTATCACAATCGTTGTACACTTCTGCTAATATTAAAGTGCCTTATTTTTAGTTAAATTAAACTTTTATTTATATTTCATCTACAAAGTATAATTTTCATTTATATGAATAAAAACAAGGATAAAATGGATGTGTTAGAAATACCTAGTAAGAAACAGTTCTTGTGCAAAGTATTACTACAAAGAATGCGCACGAATGCGTTGCTTTGTCCATTTGGTGTAATTTTCTAGACTCGGTTAAGTTTTGTTTCCATGAGGCGGAGGAACATCCTGGAAGTAGAACTTCGTCAGGCCTTCAGAAAAGTTGGAAGTAACCGTGAATGGACTATATATACGCCAGTATGCGCTAGTCAACCCTCTATATTGTATCAATTGTTACCCCGTACAACCTCCGTGGTCGAGATTGCTACAACGCTTCGATGACCACCGCGCGGTCCTGGGTTCCAATCCCCCGTACGCCAAAGATAAGTGTCCTTTTTTATACATATATTTTTAAGTGTGTGTTCGTTTAAACTGCAAGGTACCTAACCTTTGATTAACCTGCCAACTTAAAAAAAAAAACGCACGTAAATCTCGGTTAAGTGCAAGTCCTTGTTCCAGAGGTCTTGCGAGCCGATGATGGTGAAACGAGGTGGAAATGGAGCAGCGCCGGGGTGCAAGGTTGGGGGAAACGGGATACCTCCGAGAAAACCCGCCGATCAGCGGCATCGTCCGGCATGATCCCCACTTGCGAAAATAGGGGGCGATGCCTCGCCGTAAATCGAACCCGTTTCGCCTTGGTGGGCGCTCTAGCCGCTACGTGACCGCGGCCCCTCCTTGTTCCAAACTGGGGCCTGATGGCCGTATACCAACCTCTCGCCACGGCAATCCGAGCAGATCCGAATCCGGACTCTTGGACGTGGGGAACGAGGTGGATGTTGTACATGGGAGATGGGCTTTCTAGAGGTACTCCCATTTCCTCGTAAGTGCATTACACCATTGCTCTATTTTAGGATCTTATTTCAACTCATAATTCGAGCATGGCCAGAACTAACAGGTCCCATTTCAAAATTCTGTCAGTTGGTAGGTTAGTTTTCCAACGACGGATTATTAATCAACGCGTAAAAACTAACGAAAAAGTACCATGAAGACATGAATATAGATCGAAACCTTGCGGTTGAGTACCTTTAAAATGGTGGCGTGTTTGTGTGGTAACACAATACGACCTTTTTGCGTTAATTACTGTATAACATGCTGTTTAATAATCCGTCATTGGAAAACTAATTAAGCTTCAGCATCATTTAATTATATTCAGCTGTAAGGTTAAGAGGCCTATTTTTGTTATGACAAAATTTGATGACAGCATCGGGTTGTGCAGTCGCTGCAGATATTCGTTCAACTATACATAATCCTGAAGGTCACTATTCCATTTTAAATACCTTTTTTAATATTTAAAATAAACTCGTGTTTTGGCCCCACATTCAAGCATGCGTGCCACTATTATAAAGCATTTTCTACCAAAGGCTGAATACATATTTTCGAATGATTTTTTTCGTGAGGAATATAACAGGCGAAGTTCATCTTGTATGCATTAGGCGTGAGTATGTGTTAAATAACAAAATATACAGTGACTAGCGACCCAGCCCGGCTTCGCCCGGGTACAATTTAGTTTTTACAGTGATGCAGTAATAAATAAATTGGGAAAAGACAATTACAGTATTATATGCTAGTGAATTAGTAAACTACTATAATATATAACATCCATACATACACGTCACGCCTGTCTCCCAGAGAAGTAGGCAGAGATTATGGACCTCCATTTACCACGATCCTGACATACCTACCTCCTTCTCTTTATCCACACTCATACATCTCTAATATAACAATATTATATGATAGTTGTTTAGAAAATTTATTTGTATACAACATTAATTGTTTTGCCTCCGACCACCAGCACAAAAATATTTCTGTTTGACGTGACACTCGAAAGGGCTACGTATAGTTGTCCGTGTGAAAAACATGCTCCACTCAAATCCACTCTAGCCACATTAAGTGTTTGACCCTGTGCCTTATTTATGGTCATACCGAAACAAACTTGTATGGGAAATTGGACTCTTGTAAAATTAAAAGGCAAGTCCGAGGGAGTCATTGGTATCCTAGGTATTAAAACAGTTTCTCCAGTACCGCAGCCAGTTAGAATAGTACCTACAATGAGATAACTTGTTAAACTTTCTATTTGTAATCGAGTCCCGTTGCATAATTTCGGTGGATTTGTATTTAGCAATAAAATTATGGGAGCTCCAATTATTAAAATTAGTTTGTGCGGTGGCATGCCAGAAGGATTCAATGAATTAAGAAATTCTGTGGGATAGTGCACAGCTTCTCCACTGTCGAGTACTGTATCTACTGAGTAATAGACTTGTGTTTGCACATTGCATTTTGCGAGAACTAATTCATTAATTTTTTCGACTTGTTCATTAGTAGGCGATAATATCGCTCTTTCTTTGAACCACCGCATCCAAATCCGTTCATTGTTTCTAGAGATTAGCGCAGTCAGACAAACAGACAGACACGTGCCAGGGACTTCCTTTTATACTATGTAGGGAAGTTAATGCATTAATAAACTGTATATACCTATTGTACAAATTCCTGGTATTTTTAAAAGTGGAAATTATTAAAACGGATCTTTTCCGCTGTCATTTTGCAAACGAAAAATTAGGTACAGGATATTTAATTATTTAAGCTAGTACGGGTACGCGTAGCACATCTTTTTATTATTATTATTATTATTATACCATAAAATGACAGGGTCACAGCTGTAAGTCTTTTAGAAACGAGTTTCTAACATAAAGGCTGCACGCCAGGTGAGAGGCTATGATGAAGCATGTGATACGTAAGCTTGGGTCGCCCTTAAGTCCCCCGCCTACCTCGTGCTTGAACTGCGCTGCAGAGTGTTTCAAATACACGTGTTTCTAAGAAACTGTTAGACGTGCGTCCAATGTGCTGACCTACGACAAGAACACACTTCAGACGAGGGCTGTTGAGTGCTGTGAAGACGTCACGTACATTAGAAACACCATTTTTGAGTACTCAAAAATAGCTAAAAACGGCTTCTTGAAAGCGATATATCTCAAAATATACGCTTCAGATATATACCAAACTACTCAAGGGCCTTGCATTTAACCTTCATACAGACTTTCCATCAATAAAATAATAGGGTCACCGCTGAAAGTCCCATACGTGCAGGCTGGAGACTAGAACACTGAACGCCAATCCAGAGCCTTGCGCTTAGCGGCGATGGTGCACTTGATGCGTGTGGAAGTGTCGCCCTTATCGCCCCTGCGATTCCCTGCCTCAAACGCGGAAAAAAGCTGTAGGTAGGCGGGCGCCTTAAGGGCACTGCCTAGTTCGGGACTGGCCTAGTGAAAAGATAGGGTTTTACATGTTAAACTTCATGCGTGTCTCAGCTACCTGTCGCAATATCGCTTTCAAACAATAAAGCCTATGTGCCCTTTGAAGAGAGCAAGTAGAAATAAATTAATGAGGACTTGTATTTTTGTGTTTCTGTCGAGTCTATAACTTTAAATTTTCCCGTTATTGTTTAGGTATTAAAAATTTTGCAAACAATTTTTGTTGAGATCTGTTAACTCTGAAATTTGTTTGATATTTTAACTGGGCACGACACTATATAATGCACATATTCGCTCAATATTTTAATACAGTTAAAACCTGGTTAATCAAAGATTAGGCTACGGAATCCCGATAGCAAGCCGAAGGCCAAAATAAATAAAGGGGAAGTTTATAGGAAAATTAAGGAAAACTCCTGTATCCCTGCATTACCAAGTAAGGGCACAGGGGAGGGGGGTTGTAAAAACTTGTCCGGCCTTTCATTGCCCACATAAACATTAATGCCTGCCACAATAATCAAGTGATATTATCCACCACTCGGGACATTGCCACATTAAGGCTAGTAACTCCNTCAGTGCTTGAAAACTTAGTTGATTTTTTTTTCTTCAAATTCTTACACTATTTTTTTTTTGTTGCAGTCACCCACTTTACTTCTTAATTGCCACATATATACACTATCCTCGGGGAATTTAAGCAATACAATTTTTGTCATACCAAACCCTTTCCTGATCATAACTTTTAGATTGCCAGTCTAAAAATTAAAGCATTTACTTAAATGTTTGTGATTAAGCGAGGAGCTTTGCCAGTGGTGAATAAGTTAGCCCTTTTGTCGTGCATTAGTGAAGTTAATAATTATAGATATTGTAAAAAAATTTAAACCTAAAACGTGCTCAATTTTTCATAGATTTCTTTAATTTAAGGAATATAGCGCAAAGGGACTGTGGGCATGTATAAACATAGACAATGGTGTTAAATTATTGTACACTAAAAACATCTTCCAACGTAAGTGTCTTAGGCTTATTAAAGGGTGTTTACGGTTAATTGAGCACTTCCTAAATCAACGTTAGAAAAATATCACTGGCCTTACCTACATGTATGTAAACGTGCACAATGACTGGCACAGCAAAGTTGGTTACGACGCAGCGATAATAGTTTCACGTCTCAACATTACTGAAATTATTTATTTCCTTTTTTCTATTTTTAATGAATAAGTGTGTAATAATGAGCACATTTGTAAAATATTGACTTCTTTAATAATTTTGCAGTTTCACTTGACCGACGCACGAGTACAGTGATGAGAGCAGCGGCAATGTTAGTTTGACATACGTACAGCGGAAGCATACACAATGCGTACACAAGTAGTACTCAGTTTACCGTGAACATCCTATATATACAATAATTAATATACACAACAAGTTTCGCATTTTGTAACATCGCTTATAATCTCTGCAAATTGACCAGTACTAAAAAAAAACAGACTATGGAGTCTGAAGGTAGCCAATCAAAACTCATGTCACGAGTATAAATATGCTTGTTCACTTGTATGCAGTGCACGAACCATTTTTATCATAAGTTGCATCTTAAAAACATAACGATGCTTTCTGCACAACAGAAAATAAATAACCCCTTGTTTTATATATTATGCCGTTGTCACGACTTTATCAATTACTGGCTGGTAGCTGTCGAGATGAAATAAATCATTGTTTGTTGCGGGCGATTACAGAAATGACACTTAGACAAAAGTTGTCAATCAATTCTGACTCCCTGTGCCCTGTCGATCTCTCATACGAAATCCGCAGTGCAGTATGTAGTGAAAGTTCCATAAATTCAAGATGTAAATCCCCTTTGAGAATCCGGCCACTGGCATAAGAAGCAAGCGTGACGGATAAGCGGGCTGGTAAAGGATAAGAGAGAAAAATTGGCCCGGAGTGNCTGGTTAGCTTCAAACTTGCTTCACTCTCAAAACTAAAAACTTATTCGTCTGTCAACCGACGCCTGTCGGACGCTCTTTGTTTTCGCAGCGTCTTACTTTAGATAACTGGTAAAGTTTTGGTGACCGCGGAAGAAATTGTGACGTTGGAAAAAGGCACAGTGGAGTAACCCGAATTATACTGCTGTGAGAATAATTAATTTTTAGGGTAGAAAGTTTATATTTTATTTTATCACTTAAAAACTTATTCACGGTATTTACCTTACTAATATTTATGTATTATTTAAATAATAAATAATTATAAATACATTAGTCATATCGATAAAGAGTTAACATGAAAGACATTTTTATTACGGAATTCAGCAGTAGGCCTACATCCCTTACTTTGCTGAAAATACTAACTACAGACTTTTACCCACGTACGTTTTAGTTTTCTCCACTCAAAAATAATGTTTACTACTTTTGATGAACTTGCAATTAGACAGAATAGTGCGCACAGTCATCGACGTTGGGTTTAGTCTCTGTGTTTGGTTTGCTGTGCCGACGTTGACACTGACCTGATTTCAGCGTTCGTCACTGTGAAGTAATCGCGACCGCACTGTCAACTTTGTTTGCGTCGTTGCATCGCAGTCACGGATGTTTGACGATTAATAACTGCTTTACTCGCACAGAGTAATCCGATCGACCGATAGGTTTTTGTCACAAAGCGCGTAAACCATTGTGTAGCCAGGTGAGCTTCTAACGTAATCGGTTCACATCACGTTTTAATGACAAAGCCAAACTCTGACACGTGACCAGTGGCTAGGAAGTCAAATAAATGACGCTAATGTTGAGCGTTGTGGCACCATAGACTCACTAGCGCTAGTAAATTTACTACAGATTTGTAGTGTAATTACTGTCTTTATTCTTACTTTATTTTCATTATTTATTACTTCCTTTTTTATGACTATAGTGTAGTCTAACCCAGACCAGTTCTTACGTTTTGACATTTCTGAAAGCCAGTAAGTACATTCTTCCGCGTGATAGAGAATATGCACTCTCCGTTGTCTCAAATCACACGACCGACTTACTATTCCAAAGTGAGGTCCCTTTACCGAGGATATTTGCGATTTTAAGGAAAGAAACGGAACACTGAATATTTTATAGTGTACAGGATGTATATTTTATAGTATACANATATTTGCGATTTTAAGGAAAGAAACGGAACACTGAATATTTTATAGTGTACAGGATGTATATTTTATAGTATACAGGATGTATATAAATTTGACCGACAAACCTTAGCTGCAGGTTAATCAAGAAAAAATAAGTTGAAAACATTTACACGACTTATGGTCTAAAGTGAATACTAAGGGCAGTATAAATGTTTGAAGTNCGAAAAAATAAGTTGAAAACATTTACACGACTTATGGTCTAAAGTGAATACTAAGGGCAGTATAAATGTTTGAAGTTGGACCTGAAACACTTGTTTATTGAAAATATTGGAGATGATATTTAATATAGAACATCGATTGTCTTGATAATGGTTAACTGAACAAAGATCATGAAACACCACAACACTTGTCGCTGTCATCTCATTATTTCATTTAAATAATCACGGTTACTACCCCTATTTCGAACTAACCTCCATATCGCGGCAGCATATTTGGCATTTAAAAGATGGATTATTAATCACCATGTCACAATTAACAAAAATGTTACCTGGTGTAAATATCCTAAGCCTCACTGTTTTAGAGTAATTCGTGTTTTACTTTCAAAATAATATTTACCAATACCTGGCGAGTGGGACATGCACAGTACCCAATAACACTCTCTTGCAGCTGTTAAAAGGAGGGGAAGATTCCAGAGAGTACATTACAGTGGTACAGTAATAACCTATTTCTTCAGTTACAACTTCAAAAATATGTTACCTCCCTTAGAATTACTTTTAGACCATAGGACGTATATATGCTAAAACTTATTTTTTAGTGATTAACCTGCAGCCGAAGTTTATCAGTCGAATTTAGATACAACTTGTATACAGAATGATTCTGAAATCATGGGACAAACATTGAGGGGTGGTAGAGCTCACTAAAACAAACAATTATTGTATAAGAATATATGGGTGGAAGTGACGCGTTGAGGCACAAACACAAAAACATAACTCATTAACGGAAACATAAAATGTTCATTAGCAGCATACGTAACGAGTGATTCCGTACAGCAAATGTTAAAACAGTTGCTGGAAATGCATCCACCAACAGTCGCGCATGCTTGGCGACCTCTACATATGGCGTGATTGGCTGACAATGGTGGCGATAGTTGAGGGCAGTCCAACGGTGCGCCAGTGACCTGCTGCATCAGCATCAGCATCACTCCACCGACGCTACAAAGCTTGCATTACTGTCGGTGGTAGCAATTTTGAGCATTTATTATAAACATTGCTGTAAAAAGGTATTTACGGGCGACGTTGTAAATAAACAATGTGTTGCATTTCATGTGTTATTTTTGTGTTTGTGCCTCAACGCGTCACTTCCGCCCATATATTCCTATACAATAATTGTTTGTTTTAGTGAGCTCTACCACCCCTCAATGTTTGTCCCATGATTTTAGAATCATCATAATAATATGTATATCACAAGCAAAGCTTAAGTATTTTAACACAATTTTGCTGAAGAGTGATGAAGTAGTGGCGCGAGGCAGAACTTCCAGGCTAATATGACTCATATAATGACTCATATTTAAGTATGGGCAACACAACTACTTTGTTTGAAATTACTTTCTAAATGCAACCATGCTTAAAACCTTGCGGCATTACAGTATGAAAATTACCGTTTTTTAGCAAAAAAAAAATTACAAATGCACGATTTGAAATTCATACCGTAATAAATTTTTTCTGTAAGGTTTAGCGCCACTTTTGTGGACTTCTTGAGATACAAAATTGTCCCATAAATGAAGTAAAGCATACAAAAACGATATTACAATTCGCTCCAGAGAAGGCATTATTCTTTTTCGAAACATCCGACAAGAATTTTGCCATCGCCAAATTATACGCCAACTAAATAAAGCCGCAATACGTTCGTAGGAGAGGTAAGGGCGACGCAGGCAAGCGCATCTCATGCCTCATCGCCTCTATGCGCTANGTAGTCAGGAGTACCCGCCTCCCACACGGCGAACTGGGTTCCATTCCCGGCGGCGTCACGCGAATATTCGCATATGTGGAACAGGTCGGACGTTGCTGTTGGCGGGAGGGTTTTTCTTGGAGCACTCTCGTTTCCCTTTCTCTTGAATTCCACCGCTGCTCCATCTCCGCGTCACTTCTCCCTTCCCGGTGCTCAAGAACTTATCCCCCAACCCTCAGCTCCTTCCATCGGCAGCATACTTCTACGACACTTTCTACAGCGCCTTTTATCATTCAGTGATGTAATAACAAAGATTAAGATGAGTTATGTGTCATCATTTTACTTTAAAATTCGTGTACCAGAGTTACCTCCCGTTAAAATGATTATAAAAAAACATGTGTTTTATTTATTTTTCGCTTCTCATAAAACACACACAATATATTCGAGACGGAAGTACAAAGGAAAAACAAGTATGTGGAAGCAGAATTTTGCTTTAGGGTGATATCAATCAGTAAATATTGGTTCTTAATAAATTTAAAATATATGTACAAAAAAAAGCTATTTTGGTGCTAAGATTTTAATTCCGTTTTGTAAATTTTATTCAGAGAACACATTATCTCCAAAAACAGATTTATTCCAAAGGTATCAGACATTATTTGAAGACCATGTAAAGATAAGATTTAAATATATCAACAATTTCTGACAATTTTATACGTATATATAAGAAAATCAGTTATTCATGGGTAGTATTAAAAACTCCTGTTGTAATTCACTCTGCTGTGCGGTTCGAAAACACTCACATTGATGCAAAGAAACAGTTGACCTGCTGGGAAGTTCTGGGTGGTCTGTTTTAGGAAACTGTACAAATGTCTCCCACAGCAGCACCGGAAACATTTTGCTGTCATCAACCCCGTGCAGTACTGTCTTCAGCCAATTATGTATGAATTTTTCATTGCAGCCGAATAGTTCTCCCTAAATCCATATTGCGGAACTCTATTGCTACACTTCCGGCTCGAACGCCAAACCCAGTTTCCTTTTTTTGGAAAATATTTTGGCTGCTTTAGGTATTTTATCAGTAATATACGATAAGGGGATGAAGTATTTGCTTTTTGCTTCATACACCTACTGAAAAGTGAGCATAGAAGTCCCACACTGGTGCAGATGTCATCAGCTTCAGAAACAACCGTTATTAAGATTGTGTTTGTACAGGCTCTTAAAACTGCCTATCTTTTATACTGAGCTCGCAAGTCCTATACGTATTTTATACGGTAAGGCTAAAAGGGGAAAGAGTAGCCTTGTAATGACACATCCACGGCTTGCCCAGGATCGTAACCCAGGACCTCGCCGTCCGAAGTAGGTATGCGGTGGTGACCTTGGACACATGTTGCATGTAAGGCTAAGACTAATTAAGCCTAGTTTTAGATCCTTATATATGTTGGTATGCAGGTTTGTGATAAAGTAACCAATTAAAATACTAATAAAGTTATAATTTTTTCTAGCATTTCCTTTTATTCAAATGATTTTTTTATTTCTGTTAATTTATTACAGTTGTGTTCGTCAAGGCGTTCGTCTCATAAATAAACTGTTTGGACATCCATTTTAAATTTGTACAGAGTAAATATATTTTACAAACCAATTCTTTGGAAACTAGTTACCAAAAGTTTTCTTGTAACGCTACAAGTGAAATACTGTATCTTTGTAATGCACTTTACATCTTCAATTATTGCTTCTTAAAATTAAACATTTCTTTAACGCATCCCATACTAACATATTTTAAAACTTCTCTCATTTACTTGTAGTGCTACTATAATCATATTAGCAACTAGTTACAACAATATATTACAGTGTAGTAAAACTGCTCTTTCGTGCATTATTGATGTGTAAATAATTTTACATTTATGAAGATTTAGTGCACTAAAGAATTGTGCTAAATATTCAGAGACAGTCATGGAGTGTATTCATATTCTGATTATCCTGCCTTTGTTAATGGAGTGTTAAGCTCAGTTCACAAAATGAAAAGCGAGTGCATAACGGTCGTGTACGTATTAATATGAAAGTAGGTTCACTTTTTCGGCACGGTACATGATCATGGTGTACGTCAGGGCTGCTTGATTACACGATGACCTTGGACCGCATCATAAAGAATACCTCATTTCATTCTGATATAAGCTATCCGTAGTAAAGTGAGCACTTTTGAGGCCCCAGTTACTTTTTCGTTGTAGTCATTATTTTTATCCTTTAACCATCTTTTCAAAAAAATATTGCCATGTAAGTAATAAACATTGTGTGTATATTCCACCGCACTCGGAAGTTAACGTCTATGGCTAAACTAAAATACATTTGTTGACTATTATTCCAAATGAGAGGGCTTTCAAAAGTGCTCACTTTACCGTGAATAGCCCATATGTACACGTTCGTAATGCACGCGTTTTTCATTGTGAAGCGAACTTTAAGATTAACCAAAGTAAGTTTTATTGTACTCAGGTTGGGAAGCTCAATGCCTTTAGTTTGTCAACTAAATTCTTTCGCCGCTAGATTACACTGGTGTCGCATGTGTACTGATGTTTTCAGTTTTCTATGCAGTTAAACGGGATATATGCAATTTTCATAGAATTAATGTAATGGTGTAAAATCTTCCTTTTTATATTGTGTTAGAACCTACATAAAGAATAAACTTTGTTCTTTGCAGTAGAATGGAAATTTAACGAAACATGTACACATGTTGTTTAACATTCTGTCGTAAACTGGATTTAGCAGAACGCTGGCTTACACAATTAATTAATTTAAATATGACAACTAGATAAAAAAAAATGAATGGTTAAAAATATTTTTTATGGCTTCCCTGCACAGTTCCCTTAGAGGAAAGGAGAAAAGTATGAAATTTCTTTTGATGGCGGCTATATTTTATTTTGCACTTAAATCCGTAACGTTTTTCCATTGGAAAAGTTTGTTGATGAACGCTCAACTGTTTGCTCTTATATACACAATTGGAGGACGTGAATAATATTTATGAAACAACGTTAATATATACTTAAAATTCTGGCTGGGGCAAGTATATACCACAAATCGTAAGAAAAACGATTTTTTTTTCATTTACCGCACGTTTAAAAGTGACCTCTATGGAACACCAGCGTACTTTGCGACGGAATTTTTCCCTACGTCAGACTTTTCGAAAAGAAATCTCGGTTTGTTCCTAACCTGAGTGCAATAATACTTAACGAAAGTTACGTCTAACAGCTTTAATACAAACCGGCGTGTTTTTATTTTTTTGCAGCAATTCGACGCCCTCTGCAAGGCCGAGATGGCGTTCTTCATATCCAGAGCGTTGCTGAACGTGAGTATCCCTCGGGAAGTTCCTGTTGCCCCTCGTCACTTCCGCAAATCCAATCCTTTAACTCTCCCGCGGGACCTAGCCCCTATCTCCAGCAAGACTGCCCCCCCCCCCNCCCCCATCTAGAACCATCTTGAAAGCCATTACGCCCGTCCGTACACAGCTGTTCTAGACTTCCTCGCTAATGCAGGCAAATGGAACGAGAGAAAATAAAAATACCCAGCGAAATATACCCTTGCATTGTAGCGTGTCGCAAGGAAATCTCGAGCAGTGTGTCTGTTCACGGTAAACTAAGCACTTTTGAAAACCCTGCATAAGATCTATGCACATTGTGTGTGTATTCTTCCGCTATACGTAACATTAACATTGCAACGGGCTAGACCACTTTATTCATTAGTCAGTCATGTTAAAGTGCAAAGTTATTAGAAAAAGTAAATATTTTAAAATTTGTTAATACTTGCACTTATATCCATTTTAAAAAAAACGCAAAACAAGTGAAATCATTTCTGTATTCGCAGATTTTTACCTCGACATTTTAATTCGACGTTAAAGCGCGGGACTATTTTCCTTCCGTCGTTGCCAACTTTACAGGGTGCCCGTTATGCAGGTAGGGGCAATGACATTTTTTTAAAGGTTGATTTCGAAAGTGGTGAACCAAACGTGAACATCATCTAGTTGTGGGCATCTTTCCAGATTATGACTTTAAAGGTGAAACAAAAAATCATTCTTCGCTAAACAGATAGAAGCAACGCGTTAACATCGGAAGACTCGTATTCATAAAATGTTATGTTGCTTCAGAGTGTGGTATCTTAGAAACGGTATCCTTGAAGACGTTGTTGCTCTGATAGTTATTATTCCTTGTGGCACAACTGGGATGAATTTCAGCACTCGCTCCCAGGGAGATATTCTTACCATAATGGTAAAAGATTATTTTACGAGAGGTTAGCTGGTACAAATGCTATCACAGTTTACTTTGAATAAAGGCCTGAAACGACTCGGTACTACTAAATTATAGTTATGAACGTACCTGCCTAAAATACAAAATTAGTTTTCTTTCGTTGTGATTACTAAGCTCGTGAGTAGGTAATTATAGAAGTAAAAAAGCCTGCTATTAGGGTACAAGAATAACAATTTTGCCTGTCGTATATTCAAGACATCTACTTTTCTTGGAATAAACGAAAGTTTATACTGGATAATGAGCTCGAAATCTTATGTAAAAAAAAAAACATGGGTGCATGTACTTATGTACGCGCGTTACAAGTTATATTTCTTTGGAGTGACTATAATAAAATTTTATTACGTATGCAAATAATTTATGTAAGTAGGAAAACTATAAAATGACCTAAGAAAGGCATTAAATACAATTAATAAATGTTTGATTAAAGAACATAATTAAATACTTACAAAAATTAACCTCAAATACTTGAAAACACTTTCAAAATGTTATTATACAATTTTTGTCACTAACACATTTTTCACGGCACAATGTAAGTAAAATTAATTAATAAGATATATATTCACAATTAATTACTAATATAAATGAAATGTTTTTTATTTTGATTATTACATTAACTTATTTTCTGTCGGTTTGAAATATAACCACGTGCTATGTTGTGTACCTTGCGTTTGTATATAGCTAGACGATACGCGCATGCGCGTTGGGTCATACCCCTACCACGTTCACTGTCGAATTTCGTTACACTGTGCGCGCGCAACTTCCGTTGTATATAAACTCTTACACCGTCAACACGCCAAAAGAAGTATAACCTCAAAAAGTTTTTATTTACATAAAGAAAGTTTGTGTGCTTTATGCATTGACGGCTACATGTCTAAGCGTTTACGGTAAAACAAATTTCATCCTCTTTTTCGAATCCTGGGGTATTTCGGCCCAATACAACTTTATTTATTGGGGGAAGGGAGGGGGGGCTGCGCCATTGCTCGTTTTCGACGATGAGGGCGATACTTGTAAAAATACATTGACTTTTCACATAATTTTTGGTGAGGAACACACAAAGAAATTTTTATAGGATAAACTGGTATATTTGTTTTAGTTACGTAACTTTGTGTGTTTGTGCGCGCGTGTGCATCATGTGTGTGCTTGTGTGTGCATATTGTTTTGTCTTAGGTCTTAGAAAATAAATTATTTCGTACAAAATTATATTTACTAGTAGTAAAAATTTAATAAACTATTTATAAAGGACTTAGACGATGTATTTAACAACGACAGGAAGTGTTTTACGTTTCAAGGCCTTAATAAACACATTTGTAATATCCCAGAAAATACACATACTTACAATAACGATCTCAAAGATATCATTGATGTTTAATGGTTATGATATAATTCTATAACTTTGATAGTTTAAATGGACTGCGTCAGTAGAATAGTTATAAGTCTCGGCCAAGGGGATGAGGTATCGCAACTCGGAGGTGTTCTAGCTCTGTCGTTACGGTCTCCTAGCAGCCATCTTGTCCGCCATGTTGGATGTCGCTGACCTTGACTTTGACCTTGAACATCCAAAAAATCCAAAAATCCCAACAAAAAAAATTATTTAAAAATGATAATTATTTTAAAATTTTAAGAACTTATTTTAAAAACTTATAAAATTAAAATTACGAATGTTTGTGCTTAGAGGAGACGGGGAGCCGTAGCTGACCGGCTACCATGTTGGGACATCACCCGACCGTCATGTTGAATGTCGGTGACCTATGACCTCGACTCCGGTAACCTTTTTGACCTATAAAATCCAAAAAATTACAAAAACATATATATAAAAGGAATTTAAAAAAACAAAAAAATTATTAAATCATTATTATTAAAATTCAATTTAAGAAACTTAAAAAATTAAAATTAAGAATGTTTGTACTGGGAGGGTACGGGGAGCCAGAGCCGACCGACTGCCACGTTATGGCATCACAGGCCGTTGGATGTCTGTGACCTTGAAATTGACCTTTGACCCCATTACCGTGACTTTGGATTACCTTGAACCCAAATATCCGCTAAATTGTTTTTAAAATTATCAAAAATATTACAATAAGCTCTAAAAAAAATTAAAAATATAAAAAAAATTATTCAAATTTATTTAACAATTTTGTAAAAAGTTAATGTTTCGTATGTTTCGATTTAAAGGGAACGAGGGACTAGAACCGACCAGCCAACCTGCTATGACGTCACCAAAACACCATGTTGGAACCAGGTCACCTTGACCCACGACCTTGACCCTATAACCGTGAACTTGGATGACCTTAAAAATAAAACTATAAAAAATTGTAAATATCGAATGAATTCATGAAATTCAGCAAACATATTACATTATTGACTACTACAGCCATCTTGGATCCAGGTGACCATGATATTTGACCTTAACCTGGTGACCTTTGACCTTGAACCAAAAAATTCGTCAAAAATCCTAAACATTCCCTCAGAATTTATAACAACTTAATAAAAAAATTCTAGAAATTATTTTTTTTAAATTATTATTAATGATTTACATTTTTGAGATTGCTAGAATGATTGCGAAATAATGATAGGAAGATTGTGAATGATTGATGGGAAGATTGAAAGATTGATGCGAAGATTGAAATATTGATGGAAAGACTGGTACATGTGGTTTTGATTGCGGTGCTCATTTATGGAAATATTGCGAGATTGGTCGAAATATTGATGAAAAAAACAAGTCTTTATTAATTATTTTAATTTTTTAGATATTGTTTGGATTTTTTGTGGTGTTCAAGGTCATGGGCACGGTGTCAAGGTCACAGATGTGAGGTCAAGGTGAAGGCCATCCATATATAAGATGGTCGGAGTCATCAGTGCCACCTAGGTGTTGAAAATGTAAACAAATGACAAACCAAAAAAACAATATGGCGAGTGGAGTGCATTCGACAGAATGAGCAATGCTGAGAGGGTAGGGGAGGGGAATGTTAATACAATGTGATTGGTTCAATGTGATTGGTTAGAGAGGGGTCAGTCATCTGCTGGACGTTGTGCTGTGGGGGAACTCCGAAAATGTAAATCATTAAAAATGATTTTAACAAATAATTTTTTAATATTTTTTTTATTAAGTTGTTATAAATTCTGAGGGAATTTTTAAGATTTTTGACGAATTTTTCGGTTCAAGGTCAAATATCATGGTCACCTGGATCCAAGATGACTGTTGTAGTCAATAATGTAATATTTTTGCTGAATTTTATGAATTCATTCGATATTTACAATTTTTTCTAGTTTTATTTTCAAGGTCATCCAAGTTCACGGTTATAGGGTCACGGTCATGGGTCAAGGTCACCTGGTTCCAACATGGTGTTTTGGTGACGTCATAGCAGGTAGGCTGGTTTGTTTTAGTCCCTCGTTCCCTCTAAGCAGATACATTCGACACTTTATTTTTATTTTTTATAAATTTTTGATAGAAACGTAAATTTTTAAAATAGTTTTAAGAGGTTTTTATAATATTTTTAGGGATTTTTAAAACAATTTAGAAAAATTTTGCTGTCAAGATCTAAGGTAATGGTAATGGGGTCAAGGTCAATGGTCAAGGTCACTGATATCCAGCATGGCGGACAATATGGCCATCGGGGGAACGGAATGACAGAGCATGAACAGCTCCGATTCCTTATCCCCTTGTCCGAGACTCATCATAACTATTCTACTTGCGTCGATCGCCAATGGTAAGTAAAAAATTAAATTAAAATAGAACATTACAAACAAATAACCACAGACACGTCTAAAACGAAGTAGGAATCAACAGAGATCACATAAGCCATTAAAATAAAGACAATACACAATCTGAAGAGGATGTAAAATACTGAAAAGAAAACAAAGAACAACTCCGCGCTAATTTTTCTCTTATAGGCTAGCTGGTAAATGACAGCAGCCCCGTTCAGAAGTACACTGCAGAGCAGACTAGTGTGAGTTTTCGAACAAGTAAGCCATCCTACAGCACGCCAGAGAAGCTCAACGCGGGCCCCGTACCACGTGCCCAAGACTTTCTTACTCTCCTATCTACGTGAATATTAAACTGGGAAATCAATTAAAGCGTGCGCGAGAGTTAATTTTCGGGGGTTTGGAGGGAAAGTTTCATATTTCGCGGGGCCTCCTTCCACCTGCGGCACTTTCCCAGCACAAAGGCACTGCTGCCAACTTTCTGGCCGACTGCTCTTGTTCTGCCCACAAGCGGCATCCAGCTACGTATTGCCCTTCCTCCCCGGGTCGCAAACAATGGAGAGAGCTAATTACACGGAAAACCCACACTTCACTCTCAACTGTCCAGCGCGTTGGCTAAAACTACTTCCGGTGAATGTTTCGACCAAGCCTACGCCTATCTCCATCTCTCTCTCTCTCTTTATCTATCTATATATCGTTCTCTCTCTCTCTCTATCTATATATCGTTCTCTCTCTATCTATATATCGTTCTCTCTCTCTCTATCTATATATCGTTCTCTCTCTCTCTATCTCTCTCTTCGTGTAAGACAAAGTAACTTCCACGCGACGCAAGATGCGTGCAACACTCGTGCAAGATGTTATACTGAATCTCACCCGAGAACATCTCGGGCGCGGCAGATCTCGTACGAAAGATGTAGTCAGAGCATGTTCTATTTTCACGAGATTTTTTCACGATAAGAGTGATCACATTGGTCGTTCTCTGCTAGTCAAGTATCCAAATATATACAGTATTATTCAGCTAAGATGTTCACCCCAAATATCTCCCGAGCCGCTCAAGGTATTTAAATTTTGATTTCCAAATTCGTAAATGGCACTACGAGTCTCATAAATCACCGTCTATGTCTGTTCCGAGATGTAATTAATTACTGAGATAACGATATAGACTTTGGTTTTTTTAATGGGAATATACTTATTTCTCCCAAAAGCATAACATGTTATTAAGCGGCGATTTCAGAGACGTGATTATTTTGAAAATCCGACGAGCACTTTCTGTGATATAAGTATTTGGTTGAATACGTATATATAGTAAAAATGCCCCACGTTGGGCGCCACATTGTGGATTCCTCCGCCATGTGTAAAATGAACATTGCCACGGGCTTAATAATTTTATTCGTGTGACGGTCAAGTGAAATTGTGAAATTATTGGGAAAGTAAATATTTTTCAAATTTGCTTATTTTTACACTTCCGTGTATTAAAAAAAGCAGAAAGCAAATTAAATATTTGTGATATTCACAAACGTTTACCTGGCACATTTAATTCAACGTTAAAGCACGGAACTACTTTCCCTTCGTCATTACCAACTTTACTGGACGCACGCCACTCAGTGTACCGTTAAAATATATGCATATCGGGTGAGTTAAAAGATTTAGGCGGCTCTTAGAATCGAGGTCTTGAGAGCCTAATGCATATAGGGGTAGTGACGTTTTTCGAAGGTTGATTTAAAATGTGCTCACTTTATTGTGAATAGCCTCTACTATAATACACAGTCGTACTCTAAATGTGTATAAAACAAGGAATACTACTTTCAGTGGCCATAGATTTAAACATTATACTAGCAATAAAACGTCAGTAGTTAAGAACTGCTTTTATTTATTCACCGCCAACTTAACTGGGAGCCTCTATGCCAGTATTTACCGTAACATACATGCAGGTCTGAGCAGTGATTTTTTTTCTCAAAGGTTTGTTTCAAAGCTGCTCACTTTATCGTGAACAGCCTACCGTGGGAAACAAACGTAATTGGGCTGACTATCACAGTTGTTGGCGCAGCCATTAGAGAAACATAAAAAATTAGGACTGGTTTATACAGATGTACGTGTTGGAGAAAATATGCTGTATATTATAAAGTTGAACAACCCATGTACTTATTGGGATGATGTTGTGCATAAACGTTTTCCATGGGAGTGTGTGACGGTGTAACTCGGCAGGAATGTGTAAAGGGGAGTGTGTGAACGTGACACGAGGTATGCGAGCGTGTAGAGGGCCCTTCAAGGCCCGTCTCTAGGGACGTGCTCGATAACTCAGGCCGGATTACAGTCTCCACGGTCCCCGGGCGGCCCGCGTCCCACGGGGTCCTTCTCGCCTCACGAGCTGGCTCGACGGCGATGTCGCACTACCGCCCACGCCAAATCACGTTATAACGGAAATTAGTTAAAAGCCCTTTCAATTGTTCCGCTCCCCCGCGCGCAATTTTAGCGCCCGGGATTTGCGCCGTCTAACTAAAATCGGCTTTACCCAACTCTATTCCACTTTCAACGTCATTTTTATCATCTTTTTCGCAAGGGTCATCTCTCTCTCCTCTCTCTCTCTCTCTCTCTCTCTCTCTCTCTCTCTCTCTCTCTCTCTGTGTAACAAATTATGGGAAGTAGGTAAAAATGTTTGCCGTGGTGCGGTACAAAATCTCGTGGGTTAATCGCTTGTTTGAACTTCCCCTCCCCTTGTCGCTAAGCAAAGCTGGCTTCCGAGTGTGGATATTGTTAATCGCTTTAAATGCGATTTCAGAAACGCTTAATTCAAAATGAACTAGCTATAACTGTAATATCAGCATCATAAAAAGAGTGAAAATTGTTTTATGTTTTCCTTGACTGATAAAGCAGAACAATTCAGTCTACATAATCACAATGTTTCACGCCAGTCCCACTGTTAACTGAGTCATCAGGTGTTAGTGACGTTTCAGTAAAATTGTCGATACTCCCAACTCGATATCCTGGTTATCCGCACCCACCTACGAAAATTCTTTCGAGAAGTGTGATGGAGTTCTAGTACTGTGATGAGAAAAACTCGAACGCATCTGTTAAAAATATGTTGTAACGTCAAAAAAATTAAATTTACTAGTACTGCCACAAATCTCAAAAAGTTTTTCTTTTTTTCGCCCAACTGTAGCAGGTTTCTCTTTTTCTCTCTCTCTCTCTCTCTCTCTCTCTCTCTCTCTCTCTCTCTCTCACGCGCGCGCGCGGGCGTATATCGTATCTAAAATGCAAAAAAAAAAAATACATAGAGCTTATATATATATATATATCCCCATTATTTTTATATCATAACCATTATGTACTAGTATAACAGTATAATCATAATGCAACAGTAAAGTTTTAAGGGTAAAATAAGAATATAACGGAATGCAAGGGCGAGGGTCACGGGAGATTCCCAAGAAAACCCGACGACCACCGGCATGATTCCCACGTGTGAAAATCCGGGAGCTACCCCGCTGGGAATCGAACCAGATTCATCTGGGTGGGAGGCGAGACGCTACACCCACGCAGCTCACATTCAAATCTGGACTACCACATAAAAAAATGTACACTGTGGGACGCAATAATAATTGCTAATTTGCCCTACAGGTAACGAGTGAGATTTAATTCTGAAACAACTAGATGTCGTGCGAGCTTGATGGGGAGTGGTAGATGGGAGTACCACACACACGTGACCACGCATATAGCTTGCAGTGCCTTGCAAACGAGAGTAGTCGCGTCCTTGGACACTCTCTCGCGACAACCACTCCGAGAGTGGGAGACGTCTGCCACTCGATGTAGCTGACGACTCACGCCGTCGGTCCCTCTCCCTTGGCGACGACGGTACCTCGGAAGCAAGTTTACCTCCCTCAAGGGCCTCCCTCGTCCTTCCGTTCCGCATGGACCAGTTCGTGCGCGAGTCCAAATTAACATTTAGACAAGTTGCGTCAGATACCATTACGCGTACATCATTCGTATGTACACGAGTCTGGTAGAGTTCGTCGGCCTGAGGTTACCGACTTTATTCCATTACTGAAAAGATATATGTTAATTTTATCCAAAAAAATTAGTGTTTGCAAACTTCAAAGCCTCGTTCCTCAGAAATAACTTCAAATAAATTAAACCAGTTGTTCACCTCCACAACGAATGTTCTAATTTTTACATTAAAGTATATCTTTGAGTATTTATTATTATAGCTGCGTTGAATTTATTAAGGCTTTACAATTTTTTTCACACGTAACGAAACATATACGAACGGTTTATTTGACTATTAAAAGGATATTCACTTATTGAAAGAGAAATTTACAGCACTAGAGTACGAGAACAATTCACGACGTTTAAGGAAACTTGCTCCATAACGTAAAAGAAGAACACTAGGCAATAAAGGGGAAAAATACAATAAAGTTTAGGCTACCTACTGACAGATTGAAATCATCAAAGCAACTGGAATTCCCTATTTACACACTATTGTTTGTGAAAATTGCAACACCCAGAAAGAATGGCCCGAATGAATCCAAACTCGGAGGATGTGTAGAACAGTGTACCAGCAATAAGTTATTACGATTTCAGAGAGATGGCGTACACGCAGGCCCAGAAGGGAGGTTTTACAGCCCGGGGTACTGCCCCTCCTTCAGGCGACTCCACATGTCATATTTCAATAGGACAATGCCCGGCCATATGTGACGAGGAGTGTGCAAGCCTTCTTCGATGAACGACGGGTACCACTGCTTCTCTGGCCTGCACGTTCGCCTGACATATCGCCCATCGAACATGTCTGGGATATGGTTGGTCGGCGACTTGTTCGTCACAGACCTCCAGCAGCCACTGTTGATGCTTTGTGCACTCGAATACAAACCGCGTGGAGAGAGATTCCTCAGGAACATATCCAGGTCCTCTTTGATTCCATGCCACGACATTTAGGGGCTCTGATCGCAGCACACGGGGGCTTCACGCCATACTGAATTCTCAAGGACGAGGATCATGTAAAGTTCTGTGTTCCTAATCAATTTTGTATTGTCATGTACCTAGCCTGTGGTATAAAGTTCATTACAATCACATGTATCGTTCTTGGTGTTGCATTTTTCACCAACGTTAGTGTATTTATTAACATCTACTAACTTACTTGGCGAGGTTGGTTGCAACCCACTTCTCCTTGATATCACAAACAAAAAGTACGAATAACTACACTACAAAAAGTCTAATTACTGTGCGTTATAGCTCAGCAATTTCTTAAGTGAAAATTCTAGTTATATAATAATAATACAAATTAATAAAGTACTAACAAAACTATTTGTCTTCATACAGAGTGGATAATATACATTTTACACTCACTGTCATTAAAATTTGTGCGTCCTGTAAAAATGATTTGATAACCATGAAAGTTGGCACATCTATGGAGGATGATATGAAAACAATTAAAATTTCTTAAGATGGGCATGCATACAGACACTTCACATTCGGAAGATTGTATTGGAAACAACGGGCATGTGAAGGTACCCATACATAACGTACCGGCTCTGGACGATCCCAGCAGATCATCAATCAGGTAGGAGAACCGTTTTATTGCCAGACAGGCACGAGCAGTGCCAGCGACTCCTTTGTCCACCATCCAGCAACATATGGCTACTTCACTACAGCACTGTACATCTTCCGGAAGCATTTCCAGGCTCCCAGAAAAGGATAATATACTATTCTGTCAACCCTTACGTTTTTTTCCATTTACAGTTTCAATATAGTTGCCTTAATTTGCAGTTGTGTCAGCAGGGAGCAACGTGGAATGCTTCGGATCGGCAATGTATTGTCGTTAGCAACGAATCACGTTTTTCTTCAAGAAAGTACGACCACTGAGCCTTAGTCTGGAGGAGCACTGTAATCCCTGCCTCACTTTACAGCGCTACATGCCTTCTTCTTTCTTCTACTGACATGTTGGTACGAGAAATGATCGTCGTTAACAACTGGCTGTGATACCATGATAATCAAAATGCAAACAGGCTTCGCTGATCCTACCTTCCCTGGCAAAATGCCCAGGAGCCAGTTTTCTGAAAGGTGATGCTCGACCTTACACAGGATTGCTTACTTAAATATTTTAACAATTCCGTTCTCGTCCCGATCACCTGGTTTGTCGACCATTGAAATATTACCTACCAGATGGGGCGTCAACATCCTCCACATAGACGTTTTTGTGGTCTGGAGCATTACCTGTAACTTTAGGCAAACCTGCCGTAGGATAACATACGGTGTTTATTTTACGCCAAGCTTGATTAAATCGATGCATTTATCCAGACGCAAGGCGGTCTAAGGAGGTACTGAAGTGTACGTCTGCTGTGCCTCAGGTTGGAGGAGCACTGCACTGATGCAGTGATGCCGGTGTAATCGCGCCTTAGACAGTGATTCTGGCACAGCGACTTCTTAACTCAGTTTCTCAATGTTGGGAGGCCAAACTTGTGTAACTAGTTACTTTTGAATTTAAAGTCTTGGATCGTTGGCTGTTTTCATAATATCGTCTTTCGGTGTAGTCTTCGAGTTCTGAAGTACTTTCTTTAGTTCATGATTTTCCTTAAACAACTTAATGACAGTGAGATTCTCTGGGTACAAATACAGTCTTCGAGCATCATTGAGAAAAATGTAAAAAAAAACCTACTGGGAACTCGTTTTCAAGCTTTTGTCGAATGTGTTTTTTGTAGACTCTCTGACATCTCTGATACCATACAATACAATTCCGTCGTGGACATCCATCTTCTTGTTAATTCAGTCATTGCGATAACTCGTGGATCAGAAAACAAGTTGTTTGAAATAAATTTAAAAAGTTGCTTAAAAGCTACTTTTTCCATATCATCATAATTTGTGCTATCTTCAACAAGGTTTTTGTCAGAGCTATCATTTATATCTGTGTTCTCTGATTTTGTGTAAGCACGGTAGCACGATCTATGGTAATGAGACTGCGGCTGCTAGATCTCTGCTTGCATCACCAATAATCCTTGAATCATCTTCATTTCTGCTGCATTTCTAATGCCTTCATCTGCACATAATTCACAACATTGAACGAGTGGTTCCTTTGTATGCTGGCCTTTGAAGTACTACATAGAAATTTGTTCACAGAAAATACGTTTTGCTTCATAAATCAACACTGGATGATCCTCCATCTCTCTGACAGCGTTCTTTGTTGTTTGGCTCATCTTTCGTTTGTACTGGTTTTTAATTATTCTCTTTTATGGAGTTCAGCAGTTTCTTCATTGTAAAAATGCTTCGACATTTCCTATGGTAATTATCTCTGGTATTTCTCCTGCTGTGACAGTTTTTTTTTCTTCTCCAGAATGGGTTCATAGCTGCGGATTTATGCTGCTCTCAATTAGGTCTTCCAAGATTCAATACTTTGCAGACACACTATCTTCGCTCGTATCATCTTTCTCATCCGAGATATGTATAACACAGCTCCTACGACAACGCTTTGACGGAGCTAAGTCTTCCTCTGCAACCTACATTATTGTATGGAATGTATTCCTATCCTGTAATCAAACGAAAATATATTAAAATATGGTAAACATCTTGAGAAGATATTTTAAGACACAATGTTATTGATATAATGAAGAAGAGAAGGCGCCGACGTGGGTTTTTCCTGTGCACATATTCAATACATAGCACGTACAGTTCAGAAGGCAAACTTGTTGATTAATGTGGAAATTCCTCATGAAGCATGCACAGAGCAGTACCTGTACACACATTCCGTAAGCAATATACACACAAAGAAAACTAAAGTTTAAAAGGTAAGTTTATTTAATAACTACTAACCGAGACGTACATGAAAATATTATTTTATCCTTCCATAAAGCGCTTTAAAATGTGACATAACTTTAGGGGTCTGTGGGACACAATTTTGATGTTTGCTATGAGGACATCTGATGGTTAACTTTCAAACCGTTTGTAAGAAGTAGCTAATGTCACCACTCACTTGAAAGGTCTCGCTGAGAGGAATTTTAAACTGGTTTCATAATTAAAATTGGTGTAATTTTGAAAAATTTATGCACGTTTATAATAAAAAATTAATTAAAGTTTGAAATTTGAGCAATTTGACCTTTTGATCCCTTAAACTATTTCGCACAAATGGTTATCATCCCATTTCATGTCCATGGCATCGTGTAGGATATCTTGTAATAGGTAGGTTTTTGCCACCCATTTTCTGCCTGGCCCACGGACTATATGTTCACAAAAATGACAACGCCAGTAATAAAAAATGCTGTATTGCATTTATTTAAAATTTATTAAATTATTGTTAGCACAACACAGTAACATTAACTCTAATTTATATTTGTTCTTGTTAAGAAGCAGTGGATCATTTGGTCATTAAAAATGAGGAAGCCCAGAAGGTGGTTTTTCGTAACATAAATTTAATAATTCAAAGACATACTGTCCATGTTACAGCTGAAACTTTCCACTCCCTCTCTCTCTCTCTCTCTCTATGTTTCTCTCACTCTTTTCCCCCTCCCTTTCGCTGCCATTTTTAGCTCTCTCGAGTTTTCTGTCCAACTCAACTAATCTCCTACGCCGTGATGTTTTAAAACGTAAGTTGTATATTGGTTATGTTTTGTCTAGTTGGTTCCGCCTTATGCAATTTAACCATCTAGGAGAAAAACTGGTTTCTTAACGTGAATGTTAGCGCTGTAGTTTTTGGTATGCAAAATATAGTTGAATGATAATCTTTCCTAAATGATGAATTTATCTGTTCCATTAATTTTATGTAAGTTGACATGTGCCTTTTTTTAAATTTCTATGCCTGTTGTTTTTTTTTTTTTTTTTTTTTATAGTTTCCTTTAGTGTAAGGCTCATAGTACGCATGCCTGCTAACAAGGAGGTCGGCGGATTGCATGTCATGCTTTCTTTTTAAGCAGCTTCATATCCGACCGGCAACAACTGGTGTTGATTAACCTAACTTACAGTTGAGAACGTTTTGCTGGAGATGGGACTGGAACTCGCAACCTGGCTGGAGAAACCACAAACTTCGCTCCATGTGGGACCGCAGGCAGTTATTACTAAGCCATCGCATTTCAAGTGGACTGTGCAAACTTCCCGCAATACATCCATTTCTGAAACATCAAATCAAGAACTGAATTTGAACTTCTTAATAGATGTATTTCCCCCGGAGTCTGTTTTACTGACTTTTGAATAGGCACAAAACCATCACATTCAACAATAGTTGACACTGTGTATGGTTTTCTATTACTGTATATAACGTATGTAAACTACAAACGAAGTACATATCCAAAAAATTATTGTTTTAAATTTATGAAATTTTATTACGCAAAACTCAATAGCAACAAAAATTAAGAATAATAATAATTCTAAACGAATTTCATTTTCTTGAAAGCTACTATTAATTCTTTACCTTCGCGATGTATCACTTTCAATATTATAGATTACCTGATATACAATATCATGTTAATATTTTAAGACAATAAATCAGTAAGTAATTATAATTATTATTTTGGCATACTTACTGATTTCGTGATCTATACCCCTATTTTTTTTTTCGCAAAATGGTGGAGATTTTTAAAACTAAATTTAAGCACTATGAACTTTTGCTATAGTTACCAGCATTCAAATATCTTGCCAATTAAATTTAACCACAAAAATATATTAGGTAGTTCAAATTCTGCTCTTCATTTTTTTACGTTTTGGGAAATCTTGCACTGCGGGACCTTTCCATAGCCATTAGTTGAGAATTTTTGAAATCCCTGGTAGATTTTCTCAGCCCGTTGCTCACTTCGCATCACATGTACTGGTTGTCCACTGTTATTTGAGCATTTTTGAAAGCTCTGCTCAATATCTACTTTTCTTCTAATTTTGTATCCTTCCGCAATATGTAAAAATAACTTCACTATGGGTCTAATGACTTCAAAGTGGAAACATAAATTTGTTAACCACATAAATGTGTTACCAATATGCCGAACCGTATTCCAATATGTATCAAGCAAAAAGAAAAAACTAACTTTATTTGCCATAAATTTAAATATTACATTTGCAACACAGCGTCAATAGTTAGAACTATTTTACTTAATTCGCTGCCAACTTAACTGGGAGTCTGCGTGCCAGAGTGCACGCAAGCTTTTAACGGCCAGTGATTTTTCTCAAAGGTTGGTTTCATTGCTCACTTTATCGTGAACCGCGTATATCAACATTGCTACTGTATGCGTATTCAAGTGGTTCCGCGAAAACTGCCCGAAACAAAAACACGTCACCATTACACTAATACTCATTGTATAGGTTATAAAACAAAATAATAAATTCAGTGGCTATCACCTGAAACATTTAGATGACATGAGGAGGTCGCGTAAAGAACAGCGGTTCCTTATTCGCTGCTAATATTGCTGCGATTGGTCAGACAATACTTACGTCATAATACACATTGTTCTGGACAAGGCTTTGTTTCAACGACTAATTTCAAAAATTCTCAGCCACGAAAACGTTATACACTACTTGAAGATATTATGTAGCCAACTACAGCCTATTTCTCCCAGCACTCGTAATGGAACACAAATATATGATTTACTCTTTCTAGCCCATCTTTCAAGGGGAAAAAAATTAAAATAATTCTATTGTTCGGGAGAAACAAACAACTAAGTTTTTGCTACGCTGGTTTCACAGCAGAAGCTCGCAAAAAGAAAGTAGAGGTTTCTTGGTTTTTGTTATTTGCGACCACGCAAAAAAAATGTCTTTCTTCCAAGAGAAACGTCTGCGAAAAGCGTCTTGTGTTTTTTTTTTTTCAGGCAATTTCCATTTACGGCGTGATGCAGTTTTACAACATGCTTCGCGCCGGCATCTCGTGGAAGGAAGAGATGCCTATAGAGCTGTGATGCGCCCCACAACAACTTCTCAGAGGAAGAAACTTCTCTCCGAGGTGCTTCCGCCGGAAGTAGATGGCGCGTCCATCTTGCAAGACCTCGTAGCCGGTTGCCGAAGTGTTACGCCGAAACATCCCGGTGTGGTTTTCCTTCTCGAACGTGCTTCCCAAAAACAAAGTGTTTCTTCCGAAAACCACTTCGACGAAACAGCAGTTAAAGCTCCAAAGGGATTCCGAACAAACTTTTGACGTGTCAGTGTGGCATTCAAATGTAAGGAACGCAAGGAAAATATAAACATAGCTCGCTATATTTTCAAAGTAGGTGAAGTATGTGACAGGTTTTATTTTTAGGCATTTGTTTTAGAAATGTGTTTGTACAATACTTGACGACACTCATTTCGAAGCTAAATTATTTTGTTGTACACCAAATATATATATTTCTGGATTTCAAAATAGTATGAAGAAGAGTAATCAGGTATGAAAATATTTATAAAGGATTAATATTGTAAGACGGTGTTTCATTCATTCTCCACAAACAGACTCTCCCAAATTTTTGTTGTGCTTCGGACAGATTTGTTTTTCATTTCAAATGTTTTGTAAACAAAATTATGGCGACAGGGCCCGTTGCACACGCTCCAGTTTTCACCCGTGCAATACCGGACGGTAAAACCCGGACATTCACTGGCACATTGTGTTTAATGCACCTTCGCACACGAACCACGCAGCACCACAAGTACACTGCAGAAAGTGAACACGCTGGCTGTGAACGTGCCGCATTCCTACGCTGTCATTTCGACCAGCGTCGACAAGTAGAGCTTCTTCCAGTTCAAATGTGCCAATAACTGACAAAATAATTATTTTAATATAAAAGTGAATAAAAGATGGTAGTTTGCTGAGACGTGAATGTGTAATTTTGTATCCAGAACAATCTCTCTTCCAGCGTGTTATTTTGAGGGAGCGATTGCCGTGTGAGATCGGCGAAACTTGGTAGTTTTGTGGAGAGTGTTACTGATATGTGTATATTGGGAAGTATGTGTAATCTCGACTTCTTCCAGACAACAGACAGGCCCTAGTTGGAAATGGGTCATGGTTAAAAATGAAGTTTTGCACATTGTCCGGTTAAAGGCCGTCCGTTACAGACATGTGGATAGTGATCTCATTCACGGAACACAAATATGCATATCAGCTGGATATGTCCGCCCGGCTGGTATGTGAATAAAACCGGAGAACTACAAATTGCGTTTTTTGCCGGACGGTTATTTCCCGTCCGATACCAGACGGGTGAAAACCGAAGCGTGTGCGATGGGCCTTACAGTGTGTAGCCATTATTATTTATCTCTCCAAGACGATAGCAATGAGTGCGTATATGGCATGTCAATAATCTCATTTTAATAGTAAAACAATACATATTGTTTTGTGTTCAAGATTAAAATGGACATCCCTGCACTCACATGTTACGATTAGAAATCATGTATTATATACATTTAATACCGCTTCACTTTAGAACAATGCTTTTTTCCCTTCCCTTCTAATAATTCTATGGTTTCTGTATTCAAGGGCTTCGCGTCAAATACACCTGTCATTCTTTGCAAAAGGCAGCGATTGGTTACTGGAACAGATCACGGTAACGCGTGTATGTATTGTGGCACATTTTACTACGATATGAAATAGGAAACTCTATTGTATGGTAATGATTTCTGAACCGCATTCCCAGCAACCAAATCTACACAAAAAATATGACGGCACATTTCTTACAAATCAGAACTCTTTAATGAACTAAGTTATTTATAAATCAAGTTAAATTTAATGTAATACATGTTTTTTAAGTACAATGTTTTAACATGTTCATGTTGGAATAATAATTCAGGAACACTATAAACAAGAAAAAAGTTGTAGGTATCAAAGATTGTAGAGGTAATCAAAAATGGTAGGATGTATTATGAATTTTATATGCCAGTGGGTTAGAATATTAATTGGCATGATTGGAATAATACCTATTTTACTACGTCTAGCCAAAATAAAACATTTAGTTAGCATTCCCATTTTTTATGAAAACAATTTAACTTTACCATGCTGCTTCTTTCTCATGATAAAGTATTGGCGAGTTGTTTCTGCCATGATGATTGTGATTCATGACATCTAGATTTGGCTACAGGGAGTTCTTGTAGCACCGGAATAGATGTGTTTGGCCGACCCAGTTGCACGGCTTGGACGGCGTCACTGCCGGGGTCTCGCTTGACGGTTTGGAGCGGCCATGTAGGATGTGGATTACCTTGATCTTGACCCCAGTCACCTTTAATTCGAAAAATCCCAAACAATCAAAATAATTTTTTAAAAATCGTAAAACATTCGGGGAAAAAATACTTTATTGACACCGAATGTCATGTTATTTGTGCATAAACTTTACTCAGCAACCATGAACACGAAAAATAATATTAAAAAATTGTAAGGAAAGTAAAAATTAAAGGAAAATTGCATTACTCGAACCGATAGCGATGTTAGATGTTTGTAGTCTTGACCCATTAACCGTAAACTCGGAAAATGGAAAGGAAAATGCAAAAATAGAAAGGATTTGTTTAAAAAAATTGGAAAATTTACATTATTGACCTAACCACTATGTTGGATGAGTGACCTTGACCTTGATTTATTTTGAACTCGAGGAAAACCCAAAAATATGTCAAATTAATCGAAACAACTTGACATGTAACGCATTTTGGAGCAGAAGCCTCGCTGACCTTCGCGAGCGCCTACCAGTTGACACGTGTCGCGAGATACGAAGACAGCCAGGACGGATCGCAGTTACACGTGTCAAGGTTGTGCCAAGTAAGAGCTGGCATATCGCCGGAGCACCCGGAAAGTGCTATGTAAATACGTAGGAAAGCGGGAGAAATTGCAGAACCACCTCTAGCTTCGCGCCTGAGAAAACTGCTGACCAATTGAAAGTGGGGGCCACGAATACTCCAAACCGCGGAAGATTAAGCTGAGATGGTAAATTCAAGGGGCAAGATCANCCCCCCCCCAACCTTCACGAACCATGGCACGTGGTTGAAGGGCTTTGTACTGCAGGCAACCACTTCCCCCCCTCCCCCCAACAAGAGAGACACGTGCCGACACTTGGGGAGGGAGGCTAGAGTGCATATAAGCCAATTTACGCGAGAAAAGGGGTGAGGTTCAGTTCATTATCACCGCGCCGAGAGAAGCAGTTGCGTCAGGAAATCGCGAAGAGGACATCGGAACGAACCCAGAGCAGTGGTCCAGGGGAGACGGTACCAAATGCGGGCCTTTTCCAAGGCCGCCCACATCGCCGGATCTCATCCACAGCCGACAACATATCAGCACCATCAGCAGATTTAAGTATCAAGTAGCCGTCCAAAGAAGCCCCTCTCCACCACGACGTCACCCACAGTTAATCAGAGTTAGCCAAAATAGAGTACCACACCTCGGAAGTGTTTCTGTATGTTTTTTTAACTCGAGATAATATATCCATCCAGTAAAGTGAAACACCCAAAATACTACCTTATTGGAAATACCCTCAACCTTTAAGGCACCTTATAGTCTGTGCCTGGAGGAATTAACTCCGACCCTATGAACCATCCTTTATGCCACAGGTGTAGAATAGCGTCAAACTTGTAAAAAATGCTAAAATTATATTATTTGATACCTACCCATATGTTGGATGTTGGTGGTTTTGACCTTGGGTACAATGACCTGAAACTCAAAAAAATTGTAAAAAAAATCAGACAAACTCGTAAAAATCGAGGAAAGAATTTCATTACTGACCCCGATCGCTATGGTGGATGTGAGCGACTTTACCTTCGCCCCAATGGCCTTAAACTCAAAATTCGAGAAAAATCTATAAAAATTGAAGAAAAAAAAGTGCAAATATAGTGAAAATTACATACTTTGACTCCAACTACCATGTTGTATTTGACCCCAGCAAGCTTAAACTCGAAAAAAGAGAAAATTGTAAAAATTAAGAAAAAATTACACTACTAGCCCCGACCGCCATGTTTGATGTGGGCGACATTTAGGGTTAGATTATGATAAAGCACAGCCAATCCCTAGTATGACGATCAGCAGACGACTGTTAGTCGATTCCCCACGACACCCATGGCATGCAAATTAATAATTGCCTATATAGTCCATCAATCTGCCAGCCCCCTCCCAGAAAAATGGATTATTGGTTTTATAGAACATACTTCACCTCTCTCCTTCCCCATCACCCACGCCATATGACTCTCCACCTACCTTTCAACTTACTAGCCATAGCTGTACCCTGACACCACCCACCCATGCCACCAACCCACCACCCGACTCCCCACTCCCACACCCACTCAACATAAACCCTCATTGTCCGACCTCCAGTGCCTCACCCCTCTCCAAAATGCCATCCTCTCTCCCTCACCAGAGCTAGTTTCCGTCGCTCTATTTACTCACTATAGTTAGATTGTTTAGTCGTTTCCCCTCCACCCCACCCCTCTGTTGCCATACCTCGACTAATTACTCGCTGAAGTTCGGCTTCACCTCCCCCCCCCCACACCATGCTATGAACCCGCATTCTTACTACTATAAATTCAGCCAGCTCCATTTGCTCACTATAGATCGACCCCATCTACTCCACCACTGTGTGTTATTGGCTATTAAGTCGGCCCCCATTACCCCACTGCCATTTACTACCAGTAGCTCGACACCCAGCACTACCACTAGTGTGTGCTGGTGGGGAAAATATTTGATGTTGACGACGTAACATTGCTCACTCGTGATTGGCTGTTCGTCATGCCGCATCGTAACCTCTGCAGGTAAATAATGCAGCATAAGTTGCACCACTTCACATTTATTTGTCTGATGCGACAGGTGATAGATCGTCTTCTCTATCCTGACCTTCCTAGTTATCACTCTGGTATGGTATTGTGTGTTTCTCTTCCATTACAGTATGCAGTTATTATCGGTCGTGCTCGTAATTACGAATAGATTTTCGCACCAAAGTAAAAATTTGCTGAAATTTAAAGTACCTGCTTGAACTAGCGAACCATTGGAGAGTAGTTAGAGATGAAAATGAAGCATTCGTTTAATGATATACCTGCGAAATGTGCGTGTCACGATTTCGTTTTGGTGGTACCATCGATGAGTCCAGCTGGACTTCTTACTTTGTCTGCGATAGCGTTCGCAAACCATTAGGGTTGGCCCTTGACACCTGGAACGTACAAGGCCAGCATAAGCTAAATCAGCTCGATATATTTCACTATTGTCTATGCTCTTTATAAGCACAGTTGTCCACTATTTTTAGAATCATTGGCGATGGTCACAACCAATCATACCAACAAACCATCAAGGCCAACCGGACATACCAACCGACAAGACCGACCAACTGTAAAGACCAATGTACAAGGCCGACCAGACAAAGCCATTCCAAACTATAAGGCCAACCAGCCAACAAGACCGACCGACTCACATCCATTACCGACCAACCACAGGGACTCTATACCAGCTGACCATACCAAATACCATACAAACCGGCCAACAAGACTGGCTGGGCATACCAATGGGCGAGACCATCGATACTAATTGTCCATATGAGCCAACAATACCAGCAATAAATACGAACTGACCATACCAGCTAGGCCTACCGAATGGCCATACCAGTCAACCAATCTGAAAACAATCAAGACCAGCCAACTATACCAATTGGCCCTATCAAGTAACCCTGCCAGACACCATACTAAATTATACCAGCCATAAGAACCAACTATACCATGCAACAAAATGAACCAGCCATGTGAGCCACACAAACCAACAATACCAGCCAAAAATACGAGCCTTCCTTAAAGTCATCCACACCAGCAAACCATACAACATGTCCATGCCAAATGATCATACCAACCGACCAGTCTAAGCAGCATCAATACCAGCCGTCCATACCGACAGGACCAATCACACACACTAACCAGCCATACAATCCGACTATGTCAGCCAACCAGAGCAAACTACCAGCCACACAGACACATCATTACTAGCTGACCATAGCAAACGCCCATACCAGCCGACATGGTCAACATACCAATCAGACCAGCTAACCAGACCGACCGACCATTAAGGCTGACGCCACACAAGACTGACTCCCCCCAAGACTATCTCCTGCCGAAACCAGCCTCCGCCAAGACCGACTCCTGCCGAACTGACTCCTGCTGAACTGACTAGAACAATGGACAAGACCAGCTATATAGTCAATGATTCATTTGCATGGGTGTCAAGGGGAACCCAACTAATAAGTCGTATGCTGATCGTCACACCAGGGAGTGGCAGTGTTCCACCATATTTACATTTAAGATTGCCAGTGTCAAGGTTAAGGTTACCCACATCCAACATGGCAGTTGAAGTCAAACATGTATTTTTCTCTTAGATGTTTACGACTTTTACGATTTTTTAAAATTATTTCTATCATTATTGCTGATTGGGTTGAGGTCAAGGTCACCCATACCTAACATGGCATTTGAGGTTAGTAACGTAATTTTTTTCACATTTTTTACAATTATTTTTCGATGTCAAGGTTAGTGAGGTCAAGGTCACCCGCATACATGGTAGTTGGGTGTCAGTAATGTAAACAAACATGGCTACCCCAGGCCGTCGAGCGCGACCCCGGCTCTTCAACCGGTGCGGCCAAACATATCTACTCACCGGGCATTACCCGGTTAGTTGGCTTTGCCACAGTTCAGAAAACAAGTTAACAAAAACAACGTGGGTATCAGTGATATGTTGTTGCCGCGATCGTTATGGAACCTCACTTCTGTGTCAGAACTCGTTCGATAAGTCCAGCAACTGTCAGTTTCGTGGTATGACCTTGAAGTGATAAACTAATACCTACAACTTTCACTGCGGAATCTACGCAGGCTTTTTTTTTTCTCAGTTGTGCAACTCTGCAATTGTTTTCCAAAGCGGTTTGCCATTTTTCTTTTTACGAACGCATTTACATGATGTAATTTTTTAATGAATTTCGTTATGTCTACAACTGGCAGCAAGGGTAAGCTGCCCAATCACGACAAATATATTAAGACAAACTTTGAAATAGAAGTTATAGAGAACAGATAGGTTTGAAATGATGCAGGAGGAAATTAAACGCCGCTCCACAGACGACGTAATACATCAGCGCGGGAGAGCTTTGATGGGAAACAATGAAATATTATGAAAATATAGAAACAATAAGCTCTTGGGCAGCTTAAATTACAATCATGCAATCATAATGTCCGGTACATGATACTTACAATATCGGTTACACACGAGACAAGTGCTACTTGCTTGCAGTCCAGTCACACTCCGTGACTGGTCGCTACGCCGCCGTACCTCAACTCGCCCACGTCGCTCACTTTAAGAAGCACTAAGGCACGCCGCGGCTTATATAGCTGAGGTGCCCTGGTCCAGAAGGTTCCTCGCACCACCGGTGGTGGTGTCGAGAATGTTCGCGCAGTGCCTCGCAAGTCGTCGACTCCTCCAGCAGGCGGGAGGTGATGTCAGCCCCGCCTGCGACAAGCAAGCGGCAGGTGTGGTTGCCCGTCCTTCTCCGCCGGCCACCGAGGACATCTTCTCGTGGAGCGACTCTGCCGGACCTACCCTAGAGGAAGGGGGCGGAGGGGAAGTAGCCTACGCGGTGATGTGGCCACGCGGAACAATACGTATTGATTTCCAGTAAATTCCACTGGCCTGGGAAAGAAGCACGAACTGAATTACACTTAAATAGTTTTAAGTTTATTGAATGAACTTCCACAGCTGTACCGTTTTTAACTAAGTAACTGGTTCACGTGTACAGAACTGCAACGCACTTGTCAACAAAGCATCCATATTCACCAGCTTACATTTATAGAATTCTTGCCTGTCAGTGAATGGAGGTAGCTTTTACTATATTCATCGCCGATCGAGGAGGCGCAGTGGCACCTCAGCGGACTCTCATTCGGGAGGACCTGAGTTAGATTCCCGCTCCAGCCATTCTGATTTCGCTTTTTCATGGTTTCCCAAAATCATTCTGGAATGGTTCCTCAGTCCAGGCCATGGCCGATTCCTTCTCTTTTCCTGCTTCTGCGAGTTCCTTGTTCTGTCCACGTTTCCAGTTGGACCGTTGGACCATCTGGAATTCATACGGGCTTTACAAATCATCCCTTTTTGTGACGTGTTCTGCCTGTAAAGTACTTACCCGTGACAGTAAGTTCTCAGCAATTGTTTTATGCACAACAGGAAGTGACTGGTTTTTTAAAAATTAACTTAGAGATAGCACTTAATAAACAGTACACGTAAAACTACTAAACTATTCAAATTTGATGCAAAAATTACAAATACAGTAACTAGAACCACACGTTTGGGTCTCAAAAAGTTGCAGGCGAACACATTTATTTTTTATTTGTCATCGTTAACAATGCCTATTTTATGACAAGAGGCTGATCGGGAAGGGGAAAGGAAAGATGTTCCGCTTATGATATACAAAACTATGGCTCACCTGGGATTTGAACCCGGAACCTCGTGGCCGAAGCGATTTAATGACCTCGGAATGAATATACTGAGCCACTGAAATAACGACCTGTATACGACAGTTAAAATGAATTTCAAATACGATTCACGACAACGGTAAATTTTAATATTTAGGTTATGAAATAAATAGTTTGAAACCCATCATAGTTAACTTAATTTTGGACTACTAACTCATATACAAAACTATGCCTTTGGAGACTGCAGTGAAATTTGATACGGACTGTACACCAATGAGAATTCTAGGGTCGCAGAATGAATTCCTCTTGGCTGCACGCCAGTTCATTTGGGCGAGAGCAGGAGCGATGCGACATCCGACGTAAGTTCCAGTATCCCCCTTGTTCTAGTTATTACCTCACTCCCCTCTACATCCCTCAACTGGAACAGCCTGCTCGAGGAGACGACAGCTAACAAGAGCAGTGTGTTTTAGTACGGTTCATCGGAAGGACTAGTTAAACTAGAGGTTTTCACCGAGTAGTACGTACGTTAAAGATGACAAGATCTCAATGAGCATGGCGGACTCCAAACCACTGTCTCACACACCTGGTGCGCATAAACTGAATCATGCCAGACAAGTGCTGCGCCCTTTTGTCGGACTTTGGGGAGAAGGTGGACATAGACAATAGTGAGGGATTAACACAGCCTCACTGGTACCGCCGCGCGGGTCGGATCGCTATAAACGCCGATTCACGATGAAGTTAACTTGGAGCTTTCTGCGTGAAATTTGAGGTATCGTTATTTTCTGGTACAGATCACGCAGCAACGCGTTCACGTTGAATTAAAAGCTACGAAAAGGTAAATTTTCCACGTCAGAAGTTGACTCAACTTAACGTAGCGTTCGCCAATAATATTCAAGCAACGATTATTTTATTTGGTTTTCTCTACTCGCTTTTATTACTACCGACTTCCATCTGGCCTGTATATTTGCTTACGTCAAGATTGTAACAGAACCGTTACACTTTCTGGTGGATTATTGAATTTTTGTCACGGGATTGAGTTTGGCTTTAACAGCATTGTGCATGAGATAGGAACTCGTATGGTTAAATTGAAATGATAAAGAAATTAACTATTTGAAAATTTTTGGAGCTAAATAATATTTGAGGGTGCAAATTGCCTTCAATTTAGGCGAGGAATCAGTTTAATACTGGTACGTATACAATATGCAAATGTTTTAAATATTATAACGGTTCGCGTGTAAATTAACTTACTGAATCCCAGATAGGCCAACTATATATTTGCTAGCACTGAATTAAAACATATCAAGGACGAGTTTTTCTTAACTTCATGTGTGAACACAGTTAGGCTTTCGTACGAAAAGTTGACACAGAGTTAACGCAAATTTAACATAAAACAGGCCCCGTGTCAACTTCAATGTGAATAGCCTTAAGGGAAGAGGGAGAAACCGATTCCCTATTGGTGCCTCCCGTGATGTAAGGAGGTGGGGTGAAATTGTGCGCATGTTCCCCTCATTTGCCGGCCCCTAGCGACATCACCTTGGGGAAGTGGGAGGAGAGTGGCATAGGGCGCGACGGTAATAGACACGTTGCGTTGTTAGTAAATAATAAATGCAACCAGACCCTCAGTTGGCCGCACCTCTGTGCCCTACAGGTGGAATACCTTTGCGGCTGCATATACAGGATGATTCTGAAATCATGGGACAAACATTGAGGGGTGGTAGAACTCACAAATACAAACAATTATTGTATAGGAATATATGGGCGGAAGTGACGTGGTGAGGCACAAACACAAAAACATAACACATTAACGGAAACATAAAATGTTCATTAGCAGTATACTTAACGAGTGATTCCGTACAGAAAATGTTAAAACAGTTGCTGGAAATGCATCCACCAACAGTCACGCATGCTTGGAGACCTCTACATATGGCGTGATTGGCTGACAATGGTGACGTGCGTGAAATACCCGGCGTATTTGAATATGTTCGCCAATCACTCCGCCGACGCTACCAAGCTTGCATTACTGTCGGTGGTAGCAATTTTGAGCAATTATTATAAACATTGCAGTAAAAAGGCATTTAGCGGCGACGTTGTAAATAAACAACGTTTTGCATGTCATGTGTTATTTTTGTGTTTGTCCCTCAACGCGTCACTCCCGCCCATATATTCCTATACAATAATTGTTTGTTTTAGTGAACTCTACCACCCCTCAATGTTTGTCCCGTGATTTTAGAATCACCCTGTATGCCGACGCATCACTTGGCCCTCGTCCTCTCAAGTACGAGTCATGTCCAAGGCCAGTTGGCTCGGAGATCACGGAGTGTACCAGCGAAGGTACTGGACACGCTGTTTGTCTCGAGTGTATCGCTTGTCGCTGTGCTGTAACGTCAGAGTTAGGCGCTACGCCGAGCTGCGCAGTGTGTGGGCGCAACAACTGCTCGCGAGGAAATACAAGCAATATAGCGTACAGTAGTTTAGTTTCCTGGAGGGCGTTGCTAGAAAGTGGGCACTGGCGTGTGAGTGAAACTACGAGTTTAACGCGAAGACGTGTACGTCCACGGTTCAACTCCTCTGTTGTAGATATTGCTGTGCATGAACGTGACTTGCTAGTCTGATTACATTTGCAACGTACACAGAAAGCTGTTGCGTGAAAAGTACAAACACTTTTCACCGTGATAATTCCCATGTTTTTGAAATGTTCGTTCCAGAGTTGTTAATTTAACTGCTGCTACGGTTAAAAAGTAATATTTAAATCTAACTTTCAACACAGCGAGCCTCATTTGACTCAGTACAAAGAACAGGTTTTTATTTCTGTTATCGAGAATTAAGAAGTTTCAGAAGTGTGTGTATATAGTAGAGAACGAAATGCCTGTATAGCACACGGAACTTTAATTAAAAGGTTTTAGCGAAAAGAATCTAGGCCTATCAGAACTCGTGTAGTCATAATTATAAATCATTTTGAGTCATATGTAATTGTTCTCGCTTCCATTTGGCTCTCTTTGTGCAACTTTTCATGTGTCGTACGTTACTGAAATGTATCCCATTGTGTTAGGCCTACTGCAATGTGTGTACAAAGAAATTATGATAGGGTGATATGAAATAATTCTTTAGACTATGCATACCAATCAACTGATGTATATTTCAATTTAGTGTTTAATTTCACACAGTTGGTGTTTCTCAGTACTTTTTTAGCTTTCATGGTTACGTAATGATTTCGTGGTAATTGTATCGCAGGATGCCGTTTCTTTTGTAAAAATACGAGCATCGTCGGAGCTGCCATTATAATGTGATACGTGATATTTCAACGATAAATATGCCTCCTAATTTTTTCTTTATAACGTAAAACGTCAGAGTCGACATCGCCTTGAGCCGATGGCTTGCGCTCTCTACTCCGTGGCACCATCTGCGATGATGTTCGACGGCGTGCTCGTGTGCGCGCTTGGCTTCTTTCTCCTGTTTCCTCTCTGTGCCCGTTGCTCCTTGGTTCCCCTCCTTTCTCCTCACCAGGCATGCGCGATTTGTTACGTTAGCGTCGGCGACTTCCCTCCTGCACGTCTTATGGTGTACACCGTTATTATGGCGTAGAACACTTCCTCTGGGCCGTCAAATTACGGTGAGTCATGAGTGTATGTGTCCGCGGTTGGTCTGTTTAATGGTTTGAGATTGGCTGTTTCATTAACTGTGGCGTTGCGTGTTTGTTCTGGGGCGTGCTGTCGAGGAGTTTGTTTTTTTCTAAATTACATTTCGGTCGCCGTTCAAAATTTGGTTCGGCAGTAACGGAAGCCGCTTCACGGCAGCATTTTCCAATTCGTTTTAATGCTTTGTGTTTTATCATGTGTAAGTTTTTAATGTGTTTGTTAGCCGCCCCGGTTTTTTTTGCGGATTGGTTTATTTCATGAAAGTAACACTCGTGGGCCATCGTGTAACGTTTTGAGTTTGGTTCAAATACGAGTAGTCAATGTGCCTTTTATTTAATCCTTTAAAATGATATTCCCTATTTTTTATTATTGCGGCATGATTTATGGAGACATCACGCAAAATTTGGCAGCTAAACTTCAACGCATGCAAAATTCTTGTGTTCGATTTTTGTTCAACCTAAAATCACGCGATCACTTGTCTCCTTACTTTGAGAAACTTAATTGGTTACGTCTGGACGGACGGACGAAGTTAGCTCCACAGTCTCACACTAGCATACAAAATACTATCCTCGTATATTACAACGCCAAAATACACCTCGTTTAAATATTCCAGTTCACGAAACCCAGGTATATGTCTGTTCTTTCGCCGTCTCTGTCGCACGAGCGTGGAATAATTTACCCGTAGAGGTAAGGAACTCGACAACACGAACTACTTCTAAGAGCAGTACTGCCAAGTACATTAAGAATATTCCACATACACACACACGCGCATGCACGCGCGTCATTATTCCGTAGCATTTTAATTAGTTTAGCTTTTTTTTCCCTCCGTTAACTATTTGCACGACCTAGCAACACCTGTTTGTGTATACATTCACTTTAACCAATGTGTAATTTGTTGCTGTCGATTCGTCAATTTATTTCAAGGAGTTGCTGCATTCAATTTTCGTAAATCTGTAAGTGGTTATTATAGATCTGTTTATTAATTTTATTACGTTTAGATTGAACTTCTTGTTTTCCTCTCAGCTACTTTGTAGGTTCTGCACATTTATATTTTTGATTGTTAATGCGGGTTATGATACACATTATTGTGCTATTGTTTTTTTTTGCTTTACTATCGCTCACGTTTTCATCTCACTCGTTCTCAACATAACAATTGTTTCTCAGGGTTAATTAGAAATTCCGCCCCGTCACTAGTTCATTCGATAGAACGGCGGAACGTTTTGTCCACCGAATCCGAGATAGTGGATGGTTCTTCAGTTTCACATCCTAATCCTCATATTTGACATAAAAATGATTTTAACAATTTCTGTCGATACAAATTGGAGTGTCATCAGCCGCAATTGTTAGCTACATTTGATTTGTTTTACATTTTCAGGGTGTTCTGCGGGAGTAAAGAGAAATTTGGGTGCCGGAAATGGGTAATTTTTCTACTACTGCTACTGGAAGGCGCAATATATGACCAAATGCACTAGTGAATCTTTCAATTGTTGAGAACCTGGCAACAATATCGTGCTAACAGCCATGAACCACTTCCTTGTCTTACAAAGTCAGGGTAACTTGACATTGCCAGTAGTTAAGTAGAAATTAAATTTGTGTACAAATATACCACTACATTTACAGTGCAAATATTTCCATACTGATTTTTAGAATTAATGACACAAGTGTTGCCAATAGGCACCTACGAAACAGAAAATATTTAATATGGAATTTTCATCCAGACAGGACTGGTTTTTCTCTCGCATTATTAAATTCGCGATTTTACAGTCAAATATTTCCGTAGTGTGGTGATATTGTAGCTGCATTACAACTCGGGCAGAAAAAGTGAAGTAACATATTTAAGTACTTGTTCACTTATCGATGTAAACAATAAGTAACCCTTAGTCAAAATCACGTGTTTCGACAGTTTAAATGGTCAACCAACCGTTCAGCGTTGTGATACAAATGCGGTTGTGCGGAGCTGGCACGCGCACTCTACCTGATATTACCTCGATTGTTGTCGTAGAATTTTTATATCCGGTGTTTGTCTTTTATTTGAAAGATATTCCAGAAAAACATTATTTCTAAGTCATGTTGTCTTTGTTCTTACTGCACAGGAAAATATTCGTTACACTTTGTCTGACGCAATCCCGGAGTGCTGTGTCTCACATTAGTCGACTTACGCCAGCAATTCAGGCGATTGTTTAACCGAGCACTCTTACGATCGTGTATGTACTGCTCCACTTTTGTGGCCACCACAGATTTTAACAACATCCTCCAAATATATATTAAGAAATTATGACTTTTCTAAAAACATACAGAAATTATCGTTCCGCGAACGATTTGCGCGCGCACCGCTCCAATTCACAGCAGCTTACGATCAACGTACTACCTGTCCTAAAATGTAAACTAAAAAAAAAAATCATGATTTATGTTTAAACAGTTGGAGCCTACGCCTATCGTCAGATTTACTACCAACAAAATACAAAATTACAAAAATTTCGCTTCGTTTGAATTTGCTGTACTCCATGAACAATCGATGTCCTACTAATTGTGCCGTGACAAAAATATATTTTTTTTCACTGGAAATCCAAAATTTTTGGATTATAAATTTAGAATAGCAATTTTATATGATTATTTTTAAAATTAAAGTTTTTCTGTTAAAATATAAAAGAGGATTAATAAATTAATTATAAAATAACGTAAATTATTAATTTAACCATAGGGATTTTTTTTTCATATTTTAAACCTTTGTAAACCAAACACACATTTTTAAAAGCAAGATCTTTAATCATTTTATTATCATTTTTTTAATAAATCGTTTTTTGTAAAATTATTTTACGATCTTCCAATTTAACACAAATCACATAACTAAATTTTTTTTTATTTTTCAAAATGTAAAATTTTATAAGGTTTATCAACTTTTTTAATTTTTGTGTTTTTAAATTACATATTTAATTCTAAATTTTTATTACGATTGAATTCTTAAATTGCAGGGTTCATTTTTGTTCCCATCAGCCCCTAGGAGAAACCCATAAGCGATCTCCGTGTAGGAACACTAGCAGAAAGAAAGAGGACATTCCTACATGGAGCCCACGTAGAGACCTTTTTTATTCCTCCCAACGCGGATAAGCTCATTCAGACAGACCTTATAGCAAGTTTGCAAATATCGGTCGCCATTTGGATTAGAAATCTACCCAGGAAGAACCGGGTCGCGTACCCCATTCTCTCAGTTTGCAAGTCAACCACTCTGCTTTCTCCCTGAGCCATACAAGTGGAGAAAAGGAAGCCGTTTTGTAAATACTACTTGTTTAAGGAATGTAGTAATAGTTCCAAACAACTGGAATTAGAAGGCAGCAACCGGAAGTGAAAGGAAGTTGTGGAAGGTTAGTTTCGAGGCGAGCTCCCGACAAATCGCACCGACACGCACGCACACGCACGCACACGCACACTCACACACAGAGAGAGAGAGAGACACAGCCACAGACACATACACACACATACGCATACACATACACACGCTTCAAGTCTCAATCTTCTGCAGATCTCAATCCAACAATTCAGGATGTAGTAGGATGTTCTGTTTGATAACCTCGCGAACGACAGATCTGGGGAGACATTGAAAAAATTGTCCAGAGTGTTTAACATGTTTTCAAATAAGCATTGTAATAAACGTAATGAAACTAATTTAATAAATTAATTTTGTCAAAAATTAAGTAAATCTAGATTAAATTGCAAAAACTGCGTTGACAGCTATCACAAACTAATATATAACCGAAAAATATAAGGAAGATCTAAATGTAAATGTGACAAGCAGCTACGCTTGCAGCCCGGAACAAACTTCATCAGGCGGAGTAGGAGTACGGCTAAGTCCCTGCCGCGCTTTGTCTCGCCTTTCAAAAATGTAGTAATGGATTTGTTGACCATAGACTGTATTTTCCAATCAAAAATAACAAATGTTTATCATAAATAGTTGTGACCCAAAATAAATCCCATCATTAAATTTTCTCCTGGTATAAATGAGTCTTTCTTCATTTTCAAAGTCTTTCAAATAATTACTACTACTTTTTCAAAAGAAAACTAAACTTCGTGTGTTATTGCTTGATTGAATAAATATGGTTATCTGGAGATAATTCGAAATCGGTTAAAAAAATTTATTTAGAAACGTGCAAAAAAAGGATTAAGAACTTTTCAAAAACTTTACAACGTTAAAATTGACTGAAAACTCAACGAAGAAACCTCTAAATTAATTAACAAACCAATATGTGGAGTGAAGGATAATTGTTTAAAATGTTCCTTAATTTACAAATTGAATAAACCAGAAATCAAATGGTATTTTGCCTATACAAATAATGCAATTAAAAACATAGCCTAAGAGGCTTTTCAATTTTGGCAAAAACGTAAAAATTTATAATTTATTTACGATGTGAACTATTTCGATATAATAATAGTTTTCAAATTTGTTTATCATAAAAATCAAAGATTTCCTGGATTGTGTCCAAATAGACTATCTCCTCATGGTCTTGAACTGGGTCATGCGTATCGCCCAATCAACAGAATAGTTTACTTGAAATTCACAAAAATGGACAAGAAAATCTGTTTATCAATGGGAAAAAATCCTGATGGAAAAAAGTTTTTTTTGGTTGTTCTGATTCAACATAGATATTCAACATTCAAATAATCCGAATTCAATCAAGTACAACGAGAAAAACATTTACTGCATGTGAACGCAATATAATGAAAGAAAACTGAGTTCTTCTATGACATGTATAAAAACCTCAAGGATTAAAAAAAACTATATAAATGTGTGCGGGGTTCACAGTGTGGTAAAAAAAAAAAAAGAATCTTCCTCAACGACTTTGGCGGGAGGGGAGGGGATGACAGAACTCTCCGATGTGCAGTTTTCCACGAAGCTATGCAAATTCGTAACATAAAAGTTGTGTAGAGGGGGGAGGGGCTAGGATTTTATGTACATAGCTCCCACATGCACTATAAACAACGGTATCTTATCTTTTTGGCATGAAAACACATCGCGCTACTCCCAGCTGAGCAGCGAATTGATAACGGGCGTTATACATTCGTTCCCTGCCAGAGGGAATTCCTTACATAAGGGTTGTTTTATAAGTTAACTTTTGGAAATCGTAACTGGTCATTCTCTTGTTCACATTATTGTCAAGACTGTACGTACGGTCGGCGGAAGTGAAGTGGGCGTTTACAAAGCGTATACTCGCAGCTTGCAGTCCTGTCGAAGGCACAGCAAGTAGTTTGGTGTGTGACGTCAGTCGGCTTGAGGGAGAGAGGTGAGTGAAGAGGAGATGGAGCAACGAGCGGCGGAGTGCCCCGAGAAAACCCGTCGACCGACGACAACTTCCGTCGCGTGCGGACATCCGCGCGAGCCCACCCAGTTCGCCTTGGTGGGAGGCGAGTAGTCTGACCACTAGGCCACCGCGCCGCCGTACTTGGCTGTAAGAGTTGTTCGAGTAAAAACAGAATAATGTCCAGTTTATTATTTTCCATCAGTCGTAGACTAAATATGTGGTAGACGGACTTTTCTCTGCACGTCCTCAACACTGGATTGATGACTGCCAAAATAACTGTCAAATTCACATGTTTCAGCAAATATGTTCCAGTTGGTTACATTTGGTTTCATTTGGTTTTACAACAAACTCGTGCATTCACTAGGGGGGGGGGGTACATTTTGCGCAACTTAATTACATCGTAATATTTGGGTAAAGCCAGTTCATGGTTAATTAAGCACTTTTGAAATTAAACTTTGGGAAATGCCTCTGCCTTCACCTTCGTGTATTCCAACGGGTACAGTGACAGGCAGTAAAGTTGGGAAAGAAAGTATTCCAACGTCTTAACGTTGAATTGGAAGTGCTAGGTAAACATTTGTGTGTACTGAAATTATTTATTTTCTTGGAAGCTGCGATTGAACTAGAAATCAAGAGAGTACCGTTATTAAGAAATAAGAAATAGCTACAATATACATATGTTTCTTAGTTATAAGTCGTTACGAAATAACTTTATTGTCACGTTACTATGTCTAATCCTTAATTTATTTTGCTCCCAGGAGGCATGCAGGTTTGTTCATTGGAAAACTGGGCAACCAACTTGTAACACTTTTCTACGAAATCAAACATGTAATTTTTACTCGGAAAGGGCNATCGTAATATTTGGGTAAAGCCAGTTCATGGTTAATTAAGCACTTTTGAAATTAAACTTTGGGAAATGCCTCTGCCTCCACCTTCGTGTATTCCAACGGGTACAGTGACAGGCAGTAAAGTTGGGAAAGAAAGTATTCCAACGTCTTAACGTTGAATTGGAAGTGCTAGGTAAACATTTGTGTGTACTGAAATTATTTATTTTCTTGGAAGCTGCGATTGAACTAGAAATCAAGAAAGTACCGTTATTAAGAAATAAGAAATAGCTACAATATACATATGTTTCTTAGTTATAAGTCGTTACTAAATGTCATAGTGAAGTCAGAATTCACATCCTTGAGTTACGTAATAATTACAGCGCATAGACAGTAGCACTCTACTGTCATTTTGGCACAGGGGCATTAGTAGTTTATGCTCTGGCTCCTAATGAGTTCTATCTGCACCAGTTCTCGCAGATGAACTCTACACCAAGTACTTAAAGCATTTTTTTAAATTTTACATATGTAATGTTGATATGTTAATTACTGGCGCAGTGTGTTTTACTTGTACTTTTATCTTACGCCGCATACAGTTTTAACGTTGTGCCTTAAATGTTTTTCATTACGAACAGTTACACGTTTTACAGTCCCTCATTATTAAAAAATTATTTGCCGGTTGTTTACAGAAAAATTCTGAACACATACATAAACAATAGAATATATCGGTAACCACATAATTCAGAGCTTATCTTCCGCGTTTTGAATTGTCTCCTATTTGGAAGTCATTTTCAAGGACAGCAATATGAAAATTAAAATATAAAACTTTAACAACTTTATTGATTCACGTTACTATGTCTAATCCTTAATTTATTTTGCTCCCAGGAGGCATGCAGGTTTGTTCATTGGAAAACTGGGCAACCAACTTGTAACACTTTTCTACGAAATCAAACATGTAATTTTTACTCGGAAAGGGTGAGTTAGACAATTTTTGTAAAATACATTCATGTTCCTAATTTTACCAGCATTTCATAATATATAGCAAAAAAAAAAGTGGGCTGGGGGTGAATTTTTCCTGTAACCCACCCCGGGTTACATGTACACGAATTCACTTTATTAATGATGACGGTTTAAATAATTAGTAACCATTACTTTGTCTCTGTGCCGCCAGCAGTTTCCTAAACATGACAATAAATGATAATTTTTCTCAATATTTGACTTGGACCATGGGTTGCCTGTATCAATATTTCCATTTCCACCTCAGGACTAACCTATCCTGTCAAAATTTGTCGGCATGTTTTAGATACTCGTTGTATAGTTGCTAAGTTTTAGGTTGCTGTTAATATCATTCTTAGTGCTCAGTGCGTCACCGAATAGCGAATGATGTGTTGTGTAATGCGAACTACAACATCTGACACGAAAACACAGTTTCGACATAACTGCAGTGCATTTCAAGATGTAGGCTACGCGTTTGACAGCTCATTAATCTAAAATGTGATATGTCGTAGGGATCTGTGCACTTTCGAGACTAAATAGTCAATTTATTCTGCTTCTGAGNCCCCCCCCCCTCTTGCTCGTAAAAATATTCAGTTTGACTGCTGGAATGTGACACCGAAGGCGCGTTTCATCGCCGATGTAGTTGTGCACGCCTGGTTAATGGCATTTTTATCGTATCTTCAATCTAAAATTCAAGACCATTTTTGTTAGTTTATGGTATACCATTCTTATTTATACTGGGAATTTAATTGCAGACGCTTCGTAAAGAGTTTACGAGTCCCCGAGCGTAGCAGTACTCGTACTAAATATCCGAAAGTACTAGAAAATGAATTTTAATGCAAATTTAATGTTCAGATGTTAGAAAACTGATTTGTCAAAAAAAGAGTGTTTTATAACGAAACTCAGTTTTTATGTATCCAATTTTTAACATTATTTTAAGCCAAGGTGGATAAGGTACATTTTCGTGCGAACCCGGTTAAGTGGATGGGTCCCGCGTTTATTCTGCTTAAAATTAAAAGTTAAACTAGTATGTTTCACTCTTCTATTTATTTGACTCCTATTTGAATGTTATTGTAAATGGCGTAATTTATGGCAAAAACAAATGGCGCCTTATAAATAATGTTTACCAAAATTTATATTTCTCACTACAATACAACTTCTAAATACTAATGCTTGAGTACAGATTTAATTTAAAACTTGGGTGATAAAAAAATATATACACTGAGGGGACAAAAGTCATGGAATACAAAAATGCAAATATACAGATGGCAGTAGTATCGCGTACAAAATGTATAAATCGGCAGTACATTGGTTGGGCTTTCATTTGTAGTCAAGTGATTCATGTGAAAAGGTTTCTGACGTGATTATGGCCGCACGACGGGAATTAACAGACTTTGAACGCGGAATGGTAGTTGGAGCTAGACGCATGGGACATTCCATTTCGGAAATGGTTAGGGAATTCAACATTCCGAGATCCACAGTGTCAAGAGTGTGCCGAGAAGACCTAATTTCAGGCATAACCTCCCACCATGGACAACGCAGTGGCCGACCGCCTGCACTTAATGATCGAGACCAACGACGTGTGCGCAGAATAGTCAGTGTTAACAGACAAGCAACACTGTGTGAAATAACCGCAGGAATCAATGTGGGACGTACGACGGACGTGTCCGTTAGGACAGTGCGGCGAACTTTGGCTGTACTGGGCTATGCCAGCAGAAGACCGACTCGAGTGCCTTTACTAACAGCACGACATCGCCTGCAGCGCCTCTCCTGGGCTCGTGACCATATCGGTTGGACCCTAGACGACTGGAAAACCGTGGCTTGGTCAGATGAGTCCCGATTTCAGTTGGTAAGAGCTGATGGTAGGGTTCGAGTGTGGCGCAGACCCCACGAATCCATGGACCCAAGTTGTCAACAAGGAACTGTGCAAGCTGGTGGTGGCTCCATAATGGTGTGGGCTGTTTTTACATGGAATGGACTGGGTCCTCTGGTCCAACTGAACCGATCATTGACTGGAAAGGGTTATGTTCAGCTACTTGGAGACCACTTGCAGCCATTCATGGACTTCATGTACCCAAACAACGATGGAATTTTTATGGATGACAATGCGCCATGTCACCGGGCCACAACTGTTCGCGATTGGTTTGAAGAACATTCTGGACAATTCCAGCGAATGATTTGGCCACCAAGATCGCCCGACATGAATCCCATCGAACATTTATGGGACATAATCGAAAAGTCAGTTCGTGCACAATCTCCTGAACCGGCAACAGTTTCGCAATTATGGACGTCTATAGAGGCAGCATTACTCAATATTTCTGCCGGGGACTTCCAACGACTTGTTGAGTCCATGCCACGTAGAGTTGCTGCACTTCGCCGGGCAAAAGGAGGTCCGACACGATATTAGGAGGTATCCCATGACTTTTGTCGCCTCAGTGTATATATGTATTGAAAGCAATCAGCGAGCCGGGAGACTGAATAATTACTATAATTCCTACAAGTTACGCATAGCGGATAATGAGGACTAACTTGTGTAGAGGGAGAATGAACTGGTGTGTGTGTAGAGATATGTTCTAGCATTCACTGGGCATGGAAATGGAAAATTGCCCCGAGGAAACATTTCGATATCAGCATGTCGGACAACCTGCCAAATGCAGATCAGGTGTGGTGACCACAGGGCATAATTTCACGCCGAGTGGCAAAGCAGTTGGTATTTGGGCTGGATTTGAACAAACGTGGTAGGAAACACTGTTACATTGTAACTCCTTCATGACTATTGAGTGGTGAGAGATACTTGTTAGTACTGAGGTACGTGTATACATCTCTAGGATTATTTCATAACAAAATATGTTACATGTCTTTATTAATCAACTTTAGACGACACGAACATTACTACTATATGTCCTGCTATGGGATCGACGGAAGCAGCAGATGATATTACTTCAAAGGGAGCATGTCAAAGAAAGGAACTTCTGGTCTCGCCGTCTAGAAGGAGGAACTCCCCCGGCTCCTCTGTTGAGAAAGTGTTGGAGCACACTAATGTTCTCCTAGGGGGCCGTGGTGGCACGGTGGCTAGAGCGCCCGCCTCCCACCAAGGCGAGCAGGATATCCGCACGTGGGAGTCGTGGTGGACGATGCCGCTGGTTGCCACCCACGCCCCTTGACACTCGCGTACTGCCTCGCAGTCCCGTCCACTCTTCGCGCCCATCCACGTTACTTCTCACTGGCTCCCGTTGTGCACTGGAGTCGGGCTCTGCTACTAAACTGTACAAGTTTCAAAGGCGTGTCCGTCCTGGATGTCTGCTAGACCCCAGATTCTCTGATAACATACGCAGTTTGTTGTTGATATGCATGCATTCCACTCTATGTCGTTGTTATAGTCCACGAAGTTTCGTAAGCTTGCCCGTGACCTCCTTCACAGGTTGTGTTGCGAGGGAATGTGCACAATGTGGCCGCGTGTCGAGGGCTTTACACAATGACAAACGCAGTTCGACTTGGGACGTTGTCGGTCGCCTTGGCTCAGATCGAAGTATGCACAATGAAGTTGCTACTGATCATTGCTCACAATTCAAAGTAGAGAAAACTGGAAACTAGAGAAATATTTTTCAGAGCATTAAGCTTAGCCAATCACAGAGGAACTTACATTTAAATAAACACAACTTTGCATTTTTATTCGAAATAACGAAACTACAATATTTCTTATATTTTGTCCCGCGCTGTAAAATACTTTTCTATTTGTCAAACTTAAGCAGTACTCTGAAAAAAAAATATTTTTAGCGGCCCCAAAGTGTTTTGTTAGTATTTACCCTGCCAAACTATTTGTGGCAAACACAAAGTTTTTGCGGCCACCACAAAACAATTTTTTGTGACCACTTAAGTTTAGTGGTGACAACTAAAAACATTGTGTGTTCACAACAAAAATGTTGAAAAGTAAACTAATCCCATGGGCTACCGCGTGACACACATGCAGTCACCACATAACAAGACATATGTATGACAACAAATGTTAAATACGGAGACTTTTTTTTGCATATTTTTAACATTTTCTTATTTGGTGAATGCATGTGTGTCAACATAAACTAATGCCATGGGTTACTCACTACCCATGGCATTAGTTTATGTTGTAAATGTTTTTCATCTGTACAACTTAGTTAGTATTTGCTATTACGTCTGCAACAAAACAGAAGAATTTTGTATTTTACATCAAATTATTTAAAAAATATAACGAGCAAAATTTTTTTATTCGAGGAAAATGTCATCACATACAATGCGTACGAGTTGAACACTGTTTGGTACAATTATATATTTTCTTTTGGGTCCAACACCGTTAAGGGGGCGAGTCCCTGTCGAATTATTTGTATAGACTTTCCGCCACAAACTCGATTTCAGGAGGTGAATTACAATTTTTGGCACGGCAACGAATGAATAACACCTTCCTTAATATTATCGAATTGTTACAGCTTCTCTGCATTTGATATTTTCCTAACTCGCAACAGCCGAGGTAAAATAATTGATTATTTCGTGGGAGCGGTTACAGAGGTCACAATAGCTACGGCAGTCGAACAGAGAATATTTCAGAAAAAACGCATTAAGTTATACCCTAAGTCATGTCGTCCGAAAAAAAAACCCCATCCGAAATCCACGTTTGCGGGTAGTAGCCGGAAATAAAAATCCAAGATGGCGAGGTCTGATCCCCCTTAACAAAACACACTGAGGGAAGTTGTGGATTGGGGGGGGGGAGGAGGTTGGGTCGGAGGTGAAAAGACCCTCGCGCCGGTTAAAGCGCCTCTCTAGGCGGCAGAGGATCTCCTCGGCGCACTCGAGTGCTGGTCCAGAGAGGCTCTTCTGCCCGGAGGACGGGCCAGTCGATACCCGCGGGAGGAGGGGGGGCGAGAAACTGGAGATTTCTTTATCCGGCGGGAGAAATTCTCTCGGAGTGCCGCCTCTCTAATGCGAGATTCTTGTCGAGGGAGCTTGGCGACGGCGCCAGGGAGGATGGGAGGGGGTGCAGTTGTGATGGCACGTGGTGCGTGGAAGTGACCTTGGATTAGAGCCACCCGCGCCGGCACTCGACGGAACTGCTCGCGAGGATGAAAATGACGCCCCGGCCATGTTCCCTCCCTCAGATATGTCGTGGAATGTGAAATAACTCGCTGTGTTATGTCGCAGGGTCATGCTCGGGGTTGCCAAAGAAAACGACGTCTCTGAAAATATATATTGGTCTCCGACCACGAGCTGCTTTGTTTTACAAACCTGTGGCTCGTCGTCTTGTCGACGGTAAGGTTTTTAGAGAAGAAGCAGGTCGTTCAGACAATAGTGCGAGGGGAAGAGAATCGGCCTGTGCCAAAGCAACCAACGCAGGATACGCCTGGAAGAATTTCGGAAAAACCATGAAAAATCGAGATCAATGTGTTCTTACGACTGCGCCACCTTGCTCGGTCTTTTGTTTTCGTAAAACTGAGTAATGCCGTTATACAAGACCCAACACCAGTCCATGCTCGCCGCCAAACGAGTACGCCGCCTTAGCGAGCAAGGCCACCGAGGACCCGACTTAGGATTCACACTCTGCGGTAGGTGCATTCAGTGGCTCGGGGCAAGACGCCCCCTTGCCATTTTTGTGCATTGCTGTATGACATGAAATCTAGAACAAATTAATTCAAAAGTGCGTAGATGTATGGTAATTTGGATATCTTTGTTCCCCTTGCCATCCTTGGTAAGAGAAAGTTTTCAAGTACAGTGGAGTCTCCGTTATCCGTCAGTCTCGGGACCGTCACCGTGATGGTTGAGAGAATAGACGGACAACAGAAATGACCCCCCACCCCCTAAGACACGGCGGATACTAGCGATAATAATGTATACAATATTTAACACTATATTTTAAACAGGTAGCAATCAATAGAAGTATGTACAGCACAGTATGTATTTGATATTAAATATTGTAGACTTATGTTTATTACGTTGATAAAATAACAGAATTGAATACAGTACAATTATGTATATGTTCAGTAGTATAATCCTACCTAAAGTCTGTAATTTTCCTTTGTTGTGATACTCCACGGGCTTTTGTTGCTGCCGTGTTGCGCATCTTACGTAGGAGTAATATCTGTGTAGCGTCTGCCTCTTCTTGTTGCTCGTACCATTCAATGCACTTGGAAAACATGTTTTCAGCGTCACTGTGGCTAATTATTTTGGGGCAATCCTTGAGTGCATCATCCTCTTCTTCTTCACTTAAACATTCTACCTCCTGTGTTGCACTTAATACAAGTTCCTCATCGACTTTCGATTTTATCTGCATCTTTCTTAATGTCATTGACTCTCGTTCGCCCGATTCCATATAGCGGAGCGATACTCGTCTCGCTTTCTCCTTTATAATTTCAAGTTTTTGAGAAAGTCCCAATACAACACGTTTCCGTTTCTCAGACATTTTTAAACACACTACACTTTGACAACAAACTGAGGACAATGACTTGCAGACTAAGTGACTACCGCTACTGAACTGACTCTAGGAATGGGAGGGCGGATGAGTGTCTAGGAATTCCGGTAGGGTGGTGAGGAAGACGGAACGATTCTACGAAGTACATATGTAGGTTGTACGTAAACAACAAACTTGAGTCATTCGCATTCTGCACCGCACAGAATGTATTTTTACTGGATATATGTATTACAGTACAGTATACATATTGTTCAACTCAATAATGTGCTTTATTTGATCTAATATGAAGCGAGAAAAAAGTTACTTCATTTTTAGTTTATTAAGTTTGATTTTTGTATCCAATTTTATTATTTTACCTGTCGTGTCAGTTTACTGACTGTTAACAGAAACTCGCGGTTCGAATTCGGTAAGACTCTGAGAAAACCCCCTTGCTTGGAATGCAAGAACGTGAAGTAAGGTGGCCGGTACTGGCTGGGTAGATGGCCGACGTCAGCAAGGAATTAGAGGTTGCCTCGTGACGTCGTCCAAGATGGCCGTGGCTCGTCCTCTCGTCCTGAGCCAGGTGGCAGGTGTGCCAGAACCAGCCATTTATAACTACTAGTATATTTTCGCTGGCAAGAAATATCGTTAACCGAACAAAACTTTGATGAATAATAAAATTTAATTTGTTCAACTTACAGAATACGCGGCAAAACTGATTAAAATCTTTTATTAGGGAAATCATTTCTGAGTTCAGGCAAATAATTTTGATTTAAAAAAAACTGCTCATTTTCAATATCTATTATTCGAACAGTCACAGTGAAACAAATCTCAATGGGAACAGTTCAGGTGGCAACAGCCAATAGCTGTTATTTCTGCATTGATTACAAGTTAAACGTGACTCTCCACAGCACACTTCCAACAGTGACACGCAACTTAAACACAAATCAATCACATNTGATTACAAGTTAAACGTGACTCTCCACAGCACACTTCCAACAGTGACACGCAACTTAAACACAAATCAATCACATATCTTTACAACTTCCGAAATGTTCTTACATGACCAACTGTAAACGTCTTTATTGATGGATTTATTTATACGTAGGCTGTAATACATTAATGGTAGGATGAATGCGGAAGAACCGAAGTTACAAATAAGCTAATTCTTATTTTGGGGTTATACAAGTTCAAGTCCAGTGATANGATGAATGCGGAAGAACCGAAGTTACAAATAAGCTAATTCTTATTTTGGGGTTATACAAGTTCAAGTCCAGTGATACCATATGTTAAGTTACGGTCGTAGCCAGATTCATAAATAAATAGACGTGTTATTCTAATTAATTAAGAAACGGAATCTCTCATTATGTAACTTATTTACACTACAAAAACCACGTGGTTATAATTGACAGCCCAACTAGTAGGTAAAGTACCTCATTAATCAGTACTGTACTAGTGATCCCTAACTGCACTGTCNTATAATTGACAGCCCAACTAGTAGGTAAAGTACCTCATTAATCAGTACTGTACTAGTGATCCCTAACTGCACTGTCCCATGGATCCTCTGCAATCTCCGATGTCCGCCTGTAAGCACTAAGCAAGACGCATTCGCACGCCGCCAACATTCCCACAGTTGGCTAACACACTACTCACTATCCACTCTGCGACTCAACCAACCTAACCGCCAGTTCTCTGGGTACATCTGGTTCACTACTGACAGCCACGCGTCGACCCTTGCAAATAGTGTCGCAGACNCACTCTGCGACTCAACCAACCTAACCGCCAGTTCTCTGGGTACATCTGGTTCACTACTGACAGCCACGCGTCGACCCTTGCAAATAGTGTCGCAGACATCCGCCAGAGTGTGCTGCGCTCGTCCACACCTCGGAGATGCATGGCGGGTGTCTGGTTTATTCTCGAATATAGACGTACAGGGGAAGATTACACTCGCAGTACGCCAAGGCTTGGGACACTTTAACTGGGAGCCTGCATGCCAGCGTATGCGAGAGCATCTGTAATCTATTCACGGCTTCTTCACACTTTTCTGAAGCCCTGCTAATGTTCTACTTCCAGGATATTCCTCCGCCTCATGCAAAATAAGCTTAACAAAGTCTAGAAAATTAAACGAAAGGACTACGCACCGAATTCGTGCACACCCAGCTGTAATGATATTCCACATTAGAACTATTTCTTACTAGGCGCTACCAACACAGATTTTTTTTCTCACTGTTTTTATTCGTGTTTATTATAAATTAAATATAGGCAAAACTCCAATTTAACGAAAAATGAGATATTTCTGTGTTAACACAAGTAAAACGTTTGTCACACATGGAATACATGGGGTGAGTTTTCAAAGGTTCGATTCGAAAAGTGAGAAGAAACGAATGGACTACATGCAGTTGACGAGCAGTGATATTTGACAACGGTCGATTGCACGTTTCCGAACAGTTTTTTTTGCGACTAGCCTACATAAGCACATAGCTTGCACGCCAACTTCATATCAGCCCCGTACAAATGGCAGCGTTTTACTGCGCAGCGCATTCCTCCGCGTAACAGGACCTTCAAGAGGGGGATGTTAAAGAAATANACAAATGGCAGCGTTTTACTGCGCAGCGCATTCCTCCGCGTAACAGGACCTTCAAGAGGGGGATGTTAAAGAAATAGGTTGCCTGTTCTCGCAGAAGAGAAGCTTCGTTCTGTAGCCGCCTGGTGGTGTGGCGCCACTGTCTCGCCTCAGCACGGGCGCAATATATCACCCTGGGTGATAGATGGCGGATGTGAGCAGATGAAAGAGCGAAGGAACACGCAGAAGATCACACACGCACACGCTTCCGCCTCATTTGCGTCACGCAATTCATTTTTTGTCGTCACTTCGCCATCTCCGTTCAGNACAAATGGCAGCGTTTTACTGCGCAGCGCATTCCTCCGCGTAACAGGACCTTCAAGAGGGGGATGTTAAAGAAATATGTTGCCTGTTCTCGCAGAAGAGAAGCTTCGTTCTGTAGCCGCCTGGTGGTGTGGCGCCACTGTCTCGCCTCAGCACGGGCGCAATATATCACCCTGGGTGATAGATGGCGGATGTGAGCAGATGAAAGAGCGAAGGAACACGCAGAAGATCACACANGGGATGTTAAAGAAATAGGTTGCCTGTTCTCGCAGAAGAGAAGCTTCGTTCTGTAGCCGCCTGGTGGTGTGGCGCCACTGTCTCGCCTCAGCACGGGCGCAATATATCACCCTGGGTGATAGATGGCGGATGTGAGCAGATGAAAGAGCGAAGGAACACGCAGAAGATCACACACACACACGCACACGCTTCCGCCTCATTTGCGTCACGCAATTCATTTTTTGTCGTCACTTCGCCATCTCCGTTCAGATATTCGCGAAGCACGACACTTTGGATGCTCGGTTTAGAAACTTCGTTAGAATTCCTATAACTTATGTATCTTGGCGTAGGTTTTGGTTTTCTTTCTCATCAACCATTTAAGAAAACAAATGCCCATGACTACACGAATACTACAGTATACACTGGTATGCACGCTTCTAGTTAAGGCGCCCGTCTACCTGGCGCTTGAACTGCGTTGCAGAGTCTTCCAAATACACGTTTTTCAACGAAACTATTAAGCGTGCGTCCAACGTGCTGATCTACGAAAAGAACACACACTTCAGACGAGAGCTATTAAGTACTTTCAAATATCACGTTTCCAAGGCGCTGTAGCTCAAAATGCACGCATCAGATACGTACAAAACTACTATAGGGGCCTGCACTGAACCTTCCTAAAGACTTCACACTAATAAAATTATATGGTCACCGCTGAAAGTCCCATAGGTACACGCAGCACGACGAGAACACTGCACGCCAGTTTAGAGCCTTGCGCTTAGCGGCGATGGCGTACTTGATGCGCGTGGCAGTGTCGCCCTTATCGCTCCCGCGATTCTCGGCCTAAACGTGGGAAAAAGTTCCAGGTAGACGGGCACCTTAAGTTGGCAGCCAATTATAAAAAAAAAGTTAGTTCTAATACCTGAAGTTGTAATAAGAGTATAATAGCCTATGTAAATTTAGGACTATTGAAGTNAAAAAAAAAGTTAGTTCTAATACCTGAAGTTGTAATAAGAGTATAATAGCCTATGTAAATTTAGGACTATTGAAGTCTTAAGGTTTTTTGTTTTGTTTTATACACAGAATAGAACGAATTTGCATACTATTAACACATTTTCTTTCCTGAAAATTCCTTGATTTCCCCTTGGATGGCGCAGGAATAAAGTGAGACTGTCCGTAGAAATGATAATATTACGTTTAGCGGAAGGATGCAGAATGAGATGGAATAATATCCGACGTAAGGCTTTCAAATGTGCTCAGTTAACCCTGGACAGTATATAGCAGTGCCATGTCGATATAGGCTGTTCACGGTAAAGTGAGCCCTTTTGGGGCCCTATGTACTCTTTTTCTACCGGCCATTTTTAATTCTGCCACCACTTTTCCAAATAAACATTGCCATGCAAGTAATAAACACGGTGCACATATTTAATCGGACTCGAAAGTTAACGTTTAAGGCTGCAATATAAAATATATTTATTGCCTTGTATCCCAAATCAGAGGGCTTCAGAAAGTGCTCACTTTACCGAGAATAGCCTATAGTTACGTGGATTTTAAGGCACTTGTAGAAGAATACTTTCATTGAGTGATTTTCATTTATAGAAAATTAACTGTAACCAGATATGATCTACCAATTTCTACCTATAATGAGTTTGAGACTAACAATCCATTTTGTTTTTCAAAATTGATATACATGTGGTATGTATATACACACACACACACACACACACACACACAAGGCTATTTGCTCTCTCTGCNAAATTGATATACATGTGGTATGTATATACACACACACACACACACACACACACACAAGGCTATTTGCTCTCTCTGCCGCCTAAGGAATAATTCAGTTGGTTTCCAAGAGCATTGAAAATTCGAGCTAAACATTTTCAGGCAGTCACTTAACAAAGACATTCCCTTGGTACATTTTTCAATGGTTTTTATAAATACCGCCGCTCTATGATAGTAATTAATCGAATTGATTTGTGTGCGGGAATGGGAAATGGGAGGGTANTTTTTATAAATACCGCCGCTCTATGATAGTAATTAATCGAATTGATTTGTGTGCGGGAATGGGAAATGGGAGGGTAACATTTAAATAACGGGGGAATTCCACTTCGATGTCGTACCCGGCAATCGAAATCGTAACATTTTGGTGCGAAACTATTTCAGCCACGTGTGTTGTCTTTTGCGAATTTTAAATTATCTGTTCAAATTATAAGCGTCTTTTGTTGTTATTTAAAGGCATTTAGGTTTACAAATCCTAAAGCTCAGTCGAAATGTTGCAAGACGCGCCCGTAGTGGCAACTGACTTTTAATAAGTATAATTATATTTCCTCGTCGGCTAGTGCCGAGGTATAAGCACTAATTGTATGCAATAGGCCCGTATCTCGTCATGTACAAACAACTGCCAGAGAGAAATGATTAGCAAACTATGAATTTTTCTTCATTTGTAGCTGGTTTCGGCATTAGATAACAAGTTCTATCACAACCAGTTGCGATGCATAAGGACTCTTTATTTTTCTCGTACATATGTAAAGCCGCCGAGAGCTTCTTGCAAGCTGCAATTTATTTGTTGGTATGAGCATTTTTTTTTTTTTTTGTATTTGAGTGTTACGTCTTCCTGAAGGTGTGTTATATACACTGGAGAGCCCAAAAAAACTGGTATAGGCGTGCGTATGCAAATAACAGAGGTATGGAACCAATCAGAGTAACGCGATGCGGTCGGCAGCGCCTATATAAGACAACAAGCGTCTGGCAAAGTTGCTAGATCGGTTACTGCTGCTACAATGGCAGGTTATCAAGATTTAAGTGAGTTTGAACGTGGTGTTATAGTCGGCGCACGAGAGATGGGACATAGCATCTCCGAGGTAGCGATAACATTTGGATGTTCGCGTACGACCATTTCACGAGTGTACCGTGAATATCGGGAATCCGGTAATACATCAAATCTTTGACATCGCTGCGGCCGGAAAAAAGATCGTGAACGAACGGGACAAACGACGACTGACGAGAATCATTAAACGTGACAGACGTGTAACGCTTTCTCAAATTGGCGCAGATTTCAATGCCTCCTGCATACCTTCAGACATTATTCGAGTCCATGCCACGTCGTCTTGCGGCACTTCTGCGTGCTCGCGGGGGCCCTACACGATATTAGGCAGGTGTGCCAGTTTTTTTTTTGGCTCTTCAGTGTAAAATACAATTCTGGAAGCTGCAGCACGCACTCCGCTCAACTGGCAGGAGTCGCACACGCAAATGTCTCTGAAGCAGAAGCAGCTCTCGTAATTCAACATCTCTTCATCACTCGTCCCTCCTGGTTGCCCTGCTTTGACACCGCCGCAGCAGGCTGCATGGTTGTTGAGTTGAGAGATTTGGGAGGTTCTTAACGAGGTCTTGTGGGCCGGTGAGGGTGGAATGAGGTGGTAATGGAGCAGCGCCGGAAAACCCCCGAGAAAACTCGCTGACCAGCGGCATCGTCCGGCACGATTGCCACATGCGAAAATCGGGAGTGACCCGGCCGGGGATTGAACCCGGCTCCACGGTGGTGGGGTGTGAATGGATGTCTGCCCATCTGCACTTTTGTTTCTAGCTGATGTTCAAGCACACGGTTGCAGATGATGGTAGCTGACACCTCTTACTGACTAACGTGTTCTGCAGTGCGGTCGGCCATGGTGGCTGCCGTTCCCAACCGGAAGTACGGCCTAACGTACTGCGCATCTCTCCAGCATGACCGCCCGGCCTCACATAGAGCCACTGCGAGACAAACTCGTCAGTTGTCATCGTGGCGTTGGAAGCAACGATTGACGTCAATTCTGAGCTCAGTTGCCTGGAAACAGCAGGTTCAAGATATCAGGCGGGAAATGCTCTATCCCTGATCCTTCCTCAACGCTGTGCTTTTGATCATCTAACGTGTTGCTCTCTTGATAGCGCCACGAACAAATACGCTTTTTTTTTTCATCCACTACTTTCAAGGCATTTTTTGTAGTGTACGTAATACATGTGCGTTTCTTTTGTGAAAGATTTACGTCAGGCACACAATACGTTCTACAAATAATAATTCGTTTTACAATAAATTACATAAGGCAAAGTTTGGTAGGCCTACACATTATTCATTGTAACAAACTAACTTTCCTCCAAGTAAGGAGACATTTCACGAAATATTGCTCCTTCACCAAAATTACCCAATAACCTTTCAATGGAACAGTGTTTCATTTCATACAAGTAGATTTATACAGACGTGAATATCGATATTTCACTTCCACCGTGTTCTCGTGGCGTCTGACAGTTTTTGCTTTTTCAATTTTGTGTGTATTTTAATTAAGAAAATGTATTAAAAAACCACAATTATTCTCGTTGCTCAATTTTACGTCTCCGTATCCAAAAAAAAAAAAAAAAAAAAAAAAACGTGAACTGTTCATTTTTTCTTGTAATTAATAATTTTAAGGAAAAATTACTGAAACATTCTATATGAAACGCAACAATATACAAATTTATTTTTATAGTCTGTTCATGGTTAACTGAGCAATTTTGCTTAGGATCTACTTTCCTCCTCATTTTGTATTCTTCCGCTATATGAAAGATTAACAATTCCATGGACTATCTCACTTTTTCATACGTCAGTCACGTGGGAAACAAGGAATTTTTAGGAATGTAAATGTGTTAATAATATATAAATTCATGCTTTTCTGTGTTCCAAACAAATAACTTTAGAATTCAGTAGCATAAATTTACATTTTACCGTAGACTAAAGACGAGGTAGACAGATTATTCGTCTTCTACGCATGTACCAAACACTGACCTACCCCAAAGCAACACAACTGTGAACGTCACATAGTCAACAGGGATGAAAATGTTTTTATAAGCTAATTCTAAAAATACGAGCTCTTTTATATGAATAAAATACCTTTATCAATTTGAATTTAATTTAATTGCATTAAAAATTTACCCGAGTAAATAGGGAAAAAACTCAACTCAAAGTATTTGTTTGAATAGTGTTTTAACCTCAAATCCTATTCACATCGTTTTTGAGAGTCGTGCTGGCAGAAAAGCAGCCCAATGTTGAAACACGAAGACTAGTTCTGTGCAGCTAGCGAGATCACTCTGCCCGATATTCAATCTACGCATTTTACACTCTCAATAATTCAGNAGACTAGTTCTGTGCAGCTAGCGAGATCACTCTGCCCGATATTCAATCTACGCATTTTACACTCTCAATAATTCAGGTCTTAGAAGAACTACTTCTGTTAATTCGCTGCCAACTTAACTGGGAACTTGTGCGACAGTGAGTACTGCAGTGTGTGTGTAGTTAGTATGCTATTTTTTGTTCTATAGATGATTTTTAAAATGTTTACTCTACCCTGAACAGCCATGATAAAGTGAGCACTTTCGAAATCAACCATGGGGAAAAAAGTCACTGCTCCTACTTGCATATATTTCGACGGGCGGACTGGGTGGCATGCATGCGCCCAGTAAAGTTGGTAACGAAGGAGGGAAAGCAGTTACATAACTTAACATCGAATAAAAAGTGTTATATAACCATTTGTGATAACTTAAATTATTTCTTTCGCTTTTTTTTTTAAGTGCATCGAAGTGTAAGAATGAGCATATTTTTACAGTACATACTTTTCTAATAATTTCAAAGTTTCACTTAACCGACGCATGAATTGAGTGATGAGGCCGATTGCTATGTTAATTGTACACAAGGCGGAAGAATACACAACGTGCACACAATTAGAACTTAGGAAGGGCTTTCAAAAGTGCTCAGTTTACCGCGAACAGCGTATAGTAATACGTATGCTTGTGCAAGGTATTGACGAGTGTGAAAGGTATGGAAGTAAAGTCTCTGGCTGCAGTGCGAACCCCCCGCGGGTATTCAGTGACGGGCTCCACGGGCGACCTCGTTAATGACGTCCCGAGGCCGGAGCTTCGGAAGGCGCCAGGGAAGAAAAAAACCCCTCCACAGCGCACTGCAGCCATTACGTACAGAACGACTCGCAGTCTTCGTGCCGCCCCGAGCTGATGCCTGTGATTAGCACTCTCAGGCGGGAAACACGCGCTGCCAGGCGAAGAAGCCGAGGGGCTCAGCCCCCCCCCCCC